>PVHP010025123.1:0-18649 GCA_004024765.1 Zapus hudsonius
GGAAGGGGAAGAGGAAGGGAAAGGGAAAGGGAAAAGGAAAAGGAAAAGGAAAAGGAAAGAAAGAAAGAAAGAAACAAAGAAACAAAGACCTGAGCCCTCCCTAGAATGGGAGGTCTCCTTTAAAAGAACTCAAGCCTAATTCTGAAACTGTGATTGGTCAGACCTCTGACCAACTGTCTCTCTGGCTCACCTGAGGCAGGAGACTGGGACTTAGGGATGGGGTGGGGTTGAAATACAAGAGGGAAAGAAATTGCTCTCTTCCTCCTCTCTCCTCTTGGCAGGCCAGCACAGACCTCTGAATCTCCAGGCTTAGCTAAGCACAACCTGCTGCTGGCTTTGGTGAGGGGCTAGGGCTTTTCCCCATGGCCTTTTATTCCCCCTCATGATGGGAGCTCCTATATTTTTCCCTCTTAATTTAATAAAGCCTCTCTAAGCCTTACCCTCTAGTCTATGAAATTAATTCTTTAACTTGAAAAGACAAGAATCTGGGTACTCTAAATTTGTTGGTGTCCTGGCAAGAAACCCCGTTTCTGGTTAACAAGAGGACTTACTTCTCTTAAATATTTGAAGAAGAAAAAGGGGAGGGAAGGAGAGAAGGAATACTGGAAAAAATTAATGTAATCAATATAGACAAAGAATATACCGTAGTTCTTTCTGCTACTCTTTAAATCCTCAAGTTTGCAATTGTTTCAAAATAGAAATTAATGGAAAGAGGTAAAAAGAAATGAAATTTTCATATTAAATTCAAATATGGGAGTTAATACATACTATTTCAAAATTGTATCAGGTATTTCAGTCAAAATGTAAAATACTAAAATGTTTGTTTCTCCAAAAAATTCTTGAAAATTTTCTTATTAAAAAAACACACACACTTGCTGGTGATGCAGCTTCTGTTTTTCTGACTGTTTGCTCTTCACACATTCCCGTGCAACCAGATCCTCTGCTCAAACTCATCATCTCCTGCTTCAATTTAGCCCAGCAAGCTGACGCTTTCGTCTGCCACCCTCCCGAGAAATAGTAAAGAACATGCCACGCTGTGTTTGAGAAACATGAACTGCTTTGACTAGAGAATCAACTGATTAATTAAATTTAAAGATGATCTACAATTACTGTAGCTAAATTTACATTATCAGCATATGGGGGAAAAAAAAGAAAACCCTTCTAGTGGAAAACAAACTGTATCCAAACTCTTCACATACTATTGAATAGGCATTATATGTTAGATACAGTATACAATGTACATATACATATGTAATTGGGTATATGGATAAAGGTACCCTCAAAATACCTGATAAAATATGTAAAGCATAATATTAAAATTTCCTTTTATAATGATTGTCTAACTGCTTCTTACACATTTATTTTTTTGTGCAATCTCAGAATGTGTGGGATATATATTATCATTTATTTCCACTCCATTCTGCTGAAGAAAACAGAAAAGAATGTTAGAAAAAATGGCACATTAATGTGAAGTTTGTCAGTTAAGAGTGAGAAATGATCCAAATCAATTGCCCATCCATAGTTCCATGCTGAATCATTCTGGGATTGGCTAGAATCTTCCTTCCACCATTTAAAACTACATCTAGATATGCATATTTAATAATATACATGTATGTGACTATATATAAAAATGCACAATGTATATACTTAGTCATTATAAAGATATAAAAAATAAAAACATCCCATTTTCCACAAACTCATCCAAAAGCAACACCAATGAAAATATCTCCAAACCCATTTTCTTTCAACAATCAACTAATTAATTTTTAAGCTTTTTACAGATACTATAACATGCTCATAATCCTCTACCACCACCCTCCCATTTTCCCCTTCCAAATTTCTCTTTAACTGAATCCCTTCTTCTTTCTAACTAGTATTTCTCCTATTTTATGTCATCATTCTCCCCTCCTATTATGCAGATCTTAAGTAGGTAGCATCAGCCACTACAACATCATGAATACCAAGGCCACTTTGTTTCTGGGAGACAGTCATGTGAGCACTTCTCCCCTTCCTTTGGCTCTTACATTCTTTTTTGTCACCTCTTCTGCAATGGTCCCTGAACTTTGGAGTGTGTGGTGGAGATATCTCCAAAGTGGCCTTTTCAAAAAACAAATCCTGCCTACATTCACTGAGATGGTCTTCCAGCCAGAGAGTTCAAGTCTCAAACCTTTAAGACAAACCTGCAGCTAATAATCTCTGTATCTCTGTCAAATCTGGAGTAAATATCAAAATAAAATTAATGGCACACTATCTGTCTACCTATGATGCCCAGAGCTTCATATTTAGAATACAAGCTCTGACTTGGAAGTGTAAAAGAAACCTTCCAGCATCTTCCCTGTAAAACAGCACAAACAGAAGAGGCACTTTGTTCCCACTGATTTCTGAAAGCTCCTATGGGAAGCAAAGCGGGGAGCCTCGATACTATTTCCAAGTATTGCTACTTCTAAGTACCTCAGAAGCACCAAGTGCAAACATCCTTCAAAGCCAGCTTCCCTCCCCTGATAAGTGACAGCCACAGAGAGCCAGCACAGAGAAGTGTGTCCTAGGGTACTACTTGCAACAGTTGACAATGGAAGAATCGCAATTCAACATATGCCAAGCAGTCAAGACAGAAAATGAAGTCCATAATGGATAGGATAGACACATGGGACACATTTTTCCATCTACAGAAGACTGACTCACTTCAAAGTTTACTGCTCCCCTCAGGACTAGAGAGGAATAATTCAGAAGAGGGAAAGAAGGCATAGAACTAGAAGTGAAACAGCGTGGCATAGAAATTCTCTGATCCATTGGCAGAAGAAAGAAGATGATTATCTTCATTGAGACATCAGGCAATATGGTTGACAGAAGTGGGGTGAACAAAGGTTACCAAACTTGGCTGAGGGTTTGGATAGCAAAGGTACCTCTGAGGACTGGTAGCAGCCATATGACTCCATCCCCACACATCTGAACATCATATAAAAGATTTCTCCACATTTACTGCATGAAGACCCACACATAAAGGTCAGGACTGGCTAGATAAGAGATCTATCGGAATAAATACAAACTATCAGGGCTTGCATCCATCAGGCGGATTTTGAAAAGATAGATTTAGTTGATCTAGGACCAGCTCATGACCCAAACAACTCTCTAAATTTATCCCCTTCAAAAATATATCTTAATCAAGTATTACATACCAGGCACCCCACTAATCATTTCATAGATATTGTCTTATACAGTCCTTGCAGTTCAACTTACACTGTAAAAGACGTGAAGTATATTTTACAGGCATTTCATACATAATGTCATGCTAAATAACTGGGTTATCCTGCTTAGTAAATATTTAATTCTTTGTATATGTACTTATATACTTATTTAATGATAAAATTATTCTCATCTTAAAATCTGAAGTCTTTAATTCAGAAATTTGGAATATGTCTAGGAGCGAATTATTCAGGCGCCAGTACTTTGTGTATTTTCTGGATCCTGTTCCATTGTTAATTTCTACCTTTAATGCACTATGGTCTGATATGATGCAAGGAACTACATTGATCTTCCTGAATTTGTTTAGGGAAGATTTGTTTCCTAAGATGTGATCAATTTTAGAATAAGTCCCATGTGCTGCTGAGAAGAATGTATATTCTGTGTCTTTGGGGTAGAACGTTCTGTAAATATCTGTTATCCCCATCTGGTCAATGGTGTTATTAAGCTCCGCTATGTCCCCGCTGATCTTCTGTTTGGTTGATCTGTCTAGAGCTGATAGAGGTGTATTAAAGTCTCCTACTATGATGGAATTGGAGTCTATTTCTGCTTTATTTTTGAGTAGGATTTCATTTGTGAACTGTGTTACACCCAAATTTGGTGCATATATGTTAATGATGGTGATGTCTTCCTGCTGGATCATTCCTTTGATGAGTAAGAAGTGACCATCATTATCCTTTTTAATTGATTTTGGTGTAAAGTCTATTTTGTCAGAGATTAATGTAGCCACACCTGCTTTCTTTTTACTTCCACATGCCTGATAAAATGTTTTCCATCCTTTACTCTAAGAAGATTGCTGTCTTTAGAAGGAAAGTGCATTTCCTGAAGCCAGCAGATGGAAGGGTCCATTTTTCTGATCCACCCTACAAGTCTGTGTCTTTTTATAGGGGAGTTAAGTCCATTTATATTCAGTGATATAACTGTGAGGTTTGCTTTAAGCCCTGCCATGATGAAGGGTTAATGGGGTTGTTGTCTGTGCTGCCTTTATTAGCACACTGACTGTGATTGTCATGTCTGATTTCTGGTACTCTTCTGAGGTAGATTTCTTGATTCTTCTGTGTGGGATATCTCTTGCAGGATCTTATGAAACTTTGGCTCCTTTCAAATAGTCATAGAGCTGGTTTACTTCATGGAACACTTTCACTTCTCCATCTATTAAGAGGGATAGCTTTGCTGGGTACAGTAGTCTAGGTTGAAAGCCATACTTCTTTAGGCCCTGAAAAGCATTATTCCAAGCCCTTCTGGCTTTCATGGTTTCTAATGAGAAGTCTGAGGTAAGTCTGATGGCTTTTCCTTTATAAGTTATGGTTTGCTTTTCTCTAGCAGCTTTGAGTATTTTCTCTTTGCTTTCTACGTTAGGCATCTTGATTAAAATGTGTCTTGGAGAATTTCTCTTCATGTCCTGTCTGTTTGGAGTTTTCTGGACCCCTTGAAATTTGAGTGGGCTTTCTCTTGTTAGATAGGGAAAGTTTTCTTGAATAATTCTGTTGAAGATATTTCCTATGCCCTTAGCCTGGGCTTCTTCTCCCTCTGGGATCCCCATGATTCTAATATCGGGCCTCTTTATGGTATCCCATAGATCCCTCAAATTTTTCTTACTTGATTTCTTGAATTTATTGAAACCTCTGACATCCTTATTAATTCCTTCTGTATTGTCCTCAGCTTCAGAGAGTCTGTCCTCCAGATTGTCAACTCTGGGACTGATTTATTCAAGGGAGGTTTTAAACAATTCCACTTCATTTTTGGTTTCTGCTATAATTTTGTTTATATTCTCCAATTCTTTGGTGAGATCCAATTTCCAGTCTATTTTTGTTTTTGCTTGGGATTCCTGAAAATCATTTTTAAGTTTTCTTAAGTCCTCATCAAATTTAATCAGTTGATTGTCTAGCTCTTCTCTTAGTTGACTTATCTTCAATTCACTTAATGTGTTTCTGAATTCACTCATATTTCTCTCCATTAAATTCAGTCTGGAGTCTATGCTTGAGTTGGTAAGCTTCAACTCATTCATGTCTTTTCTCTGAATTTCCATAGCAGCCATCAACTGCTTCATGTTTGCTTTGCAGTTGTGGTCAGGAGTCATATTATTCTCTCTTTAGGATTGTATATTTGCTACCTCTACTTCCTTGCCACTTTTGTGTTCCATAGTGAGACTAGGGGCCCTGAGTTGGGGAGATCCATCTTTGATTTCTGTGGGTTTTTTCTTTGGTTTCTGCCCATATCCAGGTAGGGGAGTGGGACTCAGGCACCCTGGGGATTGCTGTTCAGCCCTCTTTTCTGTGTCCTCCCCTCAGTGGCCCAGAGTCCCTGGTGCCCCGAAGTCACCTATGACCTCCCAGTAGTGGCGCATGGTCCCAGCCTTTACTGGCCTCTGCCATCTCAGCAGTGGCAGCAGTTCCTGGGTATCTGCCAAAGGCCAGTTGGGTTCCGGAAGCAAGCTGTGTCAGTTTGCCCTAGAAGCTGCCTGTGCGTGGGGGGGGGGGGTTCGCGAGAGAAGTGCACCCAATTGGGCACTGGAGAGAGGGGGCCCCATGAGGGAAAGGTGCTCAGCCGGTTGAGCTTGGGAACTGGCGGAAGTCTACAATGGTGGGAGCTTGGGGTGGGGAATGGGTAGGCTCTCTGCTCCACAGAGGAACAGAGAGCCGCTTGGGAACCCTGTCTGCACTGGCACAGGAGCTGGGGGAGGGAAGGCCTGGGTTCAGGTCCTGCTGGGCTTTGGATCCTAGCTGGAAAATCAAACCTTTACAGAGAGTCCTGGCAAGGCTGCTACTCGTCCGCCATCATGCTCCGCTCCCCCACCCTGGAATATTTCTAAATTAATTCAGACCTTCCTTATTTTTCTCAGTAAAGAACTACAATGCTCTTAGTATGAGCTCTAAACTTTTTGAGATTATTATTAGGACTATATTTTTAATACAATGTGTCTAGGACCTTTTAACTTAATTGTATGAGTGCTTTATATTTATCATGAGTTCTCTTTAATTTTGATAGTAGTCTATATATTTGTGAAGATGAGCAAGAGACTTTTTAAGATAGATTAAAAGCTTGAGAGTGGAGAAAATGAGGAATAAGTATTAGTTCATCTTAATTGGCCTCAGTCTTAATCAGTCCCATGCTGCTGGGATGAATCTCCAATCCAGGCATAGTTTATGTGAGGAAGAAGGGATTTATTGAAGCTATAGATCCAGGAGAAGTTCCCTAATGGAGAAAGAGTTTGGCCCCCTTTGACAGGTTCAAGCATAGAGAAGACCCTTCACTGGCACCACATACACAGTCCAAAAGCTCAGACTGTTCTTTACATATGGATAGCAGGCATTCTAGATCCACCCTCAGAAATACCAAAGGGCTGGAGCCTAGAACCTGGCCAGGCCAAGGTGACACCTCCTTTAGCCAGGAGGCTAGAAACAAATTACAAGCTTAATAAACTCTTTAATCTATTGGGGAACATCCATTCAAACTACCACAGCCTCCTTGGACGAGGTAGAAATAGGTGCAGACAACAGTAAAAAGCGGTCAACATCTACTTCCTGATTCAATCTATCACATAGAAATTTCTGAAATTCTGAAAGAATTGGTTGAACTATGACCTGGACCTCAGGAAGCTTACAAAATGGATGGGAGTTAGAAGTTACAATAATGAAATCTACTACCAGATACAGAAAGTGTATGTAGTAAACTGTACACCATAATTTTACACATATGAGGTGTTAAGAAAACACAGTGTTTAAAGAGGTGAAGTGTCAAAAAATTTCCCACCAAAATAAACAAGCTTATCTCATTGACTCAGTGGTCAGTTGGCAGATAAATCAACATAAACAAAGCAATTTAATATGAAACCATAATAATATTTTCATGTTGAACTCCAATATCCACTAAGCTCTATTATTATAGCTCCTTAGCAAAAGCTCTCCATAATAGTCTTTACTGAAAAATTTGGGGAAATAGGAGGAAAAAAAGAGATATCACACCTAAGAAACTATTTCTCTCTCAGTTTAAACAATGGGAGTTTCGAAGGCGTGGAAAAACAAAAGAGCTTCTTCCTTAAGTGATCACATATTTAATTGTTCTACATACAAATCTTTCTTCAGTTAATAATTCATTGCAGTTCCTTCTTTCCTGAGAAGTAAAAATTTCAATTGTTGAGTGAACAACTTGTTAAGCTATCTATTTTTACTGAAACTTATTATGTATCTTTGTTCCCTATAGTGGATTTATATTTAGTCACCTTTCCTTAACATGCCTCCAGATATGATATGATGTCTCAATTATTGTCCAGGAAGGATCTAAGAAAAGTAGGTTGAAGGTATTTTACCTCCACTGGGGAGGAAACATACTATCCAGTTGAGGCTACCTACACTTCTATCCCATTTGGATGTGAAGGGACAAACAATAAGGATCAGGGAATCATAGGGAATGAATTAGTGTTGAGAGTCTCCTATGTGCCTGGTACCCTGCTCAACACAACACTCCACAGGGTCCTGCTCACAACATTCTGAGGTAGGTCTACCCTTACTTTGCAACTTAAGACCTAAGGCTTACAGTATTTATAACCAAGATGGAGACACTCAGGCCAGAGAACATGACACTAGTGTCCAAATAGCTGCTCTGATGCTTCCTAGCTGGATGATTTGGGAGTGAATTACTGAGTCATTCTGAGGCTCAACTTCCTCTTCACAAAAGTGAAGGGAGGTCCCAGGATTGCATGTCTGGAACGGTGACACACTCAGTACACACCACAGCACCAGGGTTCAGTAGAAGCAGCCTTGATTTTTTTCAGTCTGTACCAGTGACTCTGCCACCCCCACCCCAGCCCACCACACACAGTCATTTTGCTTCAGCCTCTACCCTGCTCTGTGTTCTGAGCCTTCCTCCTTAGGGTGCATTCCCAGAGCTCCCTCCTTGGCCGTCTTCTGGTTGTCAAAGATGTGAGAGGCAGTAATCATGAGAGATCTGAGGCCTCCAGGAAGTGGAAATGTTCTCTACTTCCTTCTTCCTCTGAGGTGTTTTGTGTCAAGAACTAACTCTACAGGAGTCCAGTTCCTCTTAGGAAACCCTTCTTTTTAGCCCCTGCCTTTAGTTTCCTTTAGTGTTAATACCTCCTCTGGAACATCCAGGAATACAAAGCAAATATTTCCCATTGGAAGACATCTCTGGGTGCACACCAGCCTTGGTGATTGCTTTTAATGCTCCAGGTGTTACAAGTAGTCTTTCTATCCAAGTCTCTTGAACCATCCATAATCTACTTTTTCACTGATACCCAAACTCCAAAATCATATGCTGGTAAATGAGGGGTCCAGACATCATCAAGGCTCTTTGCCAAGACTTTAACAAACACTCACTTATCAATGGTTATCTAAACTGAAAGAGTGTTTGATTATCAAGCATTCTTTAATACCCATTCTTGTGATAAAGGAGAGGAGCATTGTTAAAGTTTAGCTAGCAAACTTAAAATGTACTCCATCTCATTCCAAATACCCAAGCCCTAGTAGACATGTTGGCCCAAAACCAATCCATCAAGTAGTGCCAACGACAAACCAAAGTTTCTTTCTGAAAAATGCCAACCTGATTATTCTCAAATAAAGAAGTAAATAGAAATTCTTCATTGAACTCTTGGAGAAATTTCCTCAGAATTATCTGCCCAGTTTTTCTCAGTCTTCCTGAAACTGTTTATCACAAATTTCTAAGCTTTAGAAACAACCGTTATGAAAGCATCACCACAGACATTTTGCAAACCATAATCGTCAACCATGTTCTGTTAGGACTTGACAGAAGTCACTTGAGTGAGTATCATTTTTACCTAGCGACTCCAAGTATAAGTTCTAATCAGTCCATGGGGCATGGATAACCATGGAATCACTCAGTTAAAGAGCAAGTCTATGACTATTTGTATCCCACACGCTCAAGGAATACTGGTACATTATCCACATGGGGTGGACTGTATGTTTTCAAAGATTCAAGTTTTCTATTTGCTTTAGTGTTTCTCTTTGCTATTTCTGCAAATTTTTATAGCTTTTTCTTTTGCTACACAGTTTTGCTGTGGTGTAACTTAGATACTGAGATAGAGCATTTGAAATAATGTGCCAAAACATTTCCACACAAATGTAATCCATTCTGATGACGAAAAGTAACTTTCTAAGTGACCCTACATTACTAGTGAATCACTGCAAACTCTCCTTTTTGGAATAAAACAGGAGTCTTGACAACTGCTAGTCATCAAGAAACTTCAAGCTGGCAAGCAGGCAGAATGTGAGCTCTGAGAGCCTGGTGGCTTGCCACTTTCAATAATTATATTCCGCCAATGTTAAGTTCCCAGCTGCAATGTCAGCTGGATATACAACTGCCCTGAACCCTGTACCAAATCCCAACATAGCTGCAGAATTCTGTCCCAAATCCTGGAGCATTCCACCGTGGAATAAGTGGTGGCTTGGGAAACCTCTTCCCGTTAAAGAGAAGTTGTTTGAAGAATCTGTTATAGTTACAAGGGTCCGTGAAGAAACAGTGACAGTTCTCCTTCAGTGTCAACTGCTCAAACGCACATCCTACACATCTAGACCTATAATCCAATATGTCAGTATTTTTTCTGTATTAACCTCCATTTTCCAGTTGCCAACCACTATTTTAGCTCTCTGGATCTTAGCAACCACATAATAGGCACATAGTAGGCACAAGATGATTATTTCAGGTAGTTTAGCGGAACCCATGGGCTCCGTGTCCAGTAAGAGATCCTGTCCCAAAAAATAAGGGGGAGAGCAAATGAGGAAGACACCCTAGTTGATCTCTGCCCTCCATTTCCTGTGTAAACATGTGTACCACACCTGCACACACATGTGCGCACATGCATACAAACAAGCATATACCATACACACATACATACAAAAAAAAATTAAAAGGTACATCATAGGACTATATCTCTTCCCTCTAAGAGCTGACCTTTTTTTGCTACCATTCTTTCTCACCAACCCCACTGCATTCAGCCACCAAAGAAGGAACAATACTTGGCTTAGAGTAGTCAGCTCAACACGCTGTGCCCTCATCCAAGTGATATAGGAGAGATTATGATGCCCTATCTACATATACCATGTAATTTTCACACAAATCATTTAAACCTAGAAGGAATAGGAAACAAAGTTAAGTAATGGTATTAACCTAAAATATAAGAAGAAAACAGAAACCTGGGATAGATTTGCCAATGAAATTATAGACTTATTTCTGTTTAGAAAGGAAGTATACAATTTGGAGTTCTATTCCCTTTTTCTCCAAAATCAATAAAGCCCTTGAAGGGCCCCAGAGGGAAGGCTCCTAAGCAGCAGTCAGAGAACTTGTGAGCAGCAGAGTCAAGGTCATGTATTTCTGACTCTAGGGTGGCAGAGGGCTGAGGGTGGAATGATAAGCATGGCCAAGGTGAAGTTAGGATGAACCACTCTGTGGCCAAAGAAAGAAATTAAAATAAAAATTCTCCCCTTTTCACTGGTTTGTGCAGTGCATCCCTTCACTGCTAACTGTGGTGTTCAGGAGTTCACAACTCATGAGAGAATGCGGTCTCTCTCTATCATGAGCTGAATGGTGTTCCCTCACAACAGAATTCAATTGTTGAAGCCCATCCTTGTTCCTCAGAGCATGACTGTATTGAGAGAGAGGATCCTTAAACAGTTGATTAAATTACAAGGAGGCTGTTAGGATGGTTCTTAGCCTCAAATAACCAGTATCTTTTCAAAGCCAGGAGCTTGAATGTATACAGAGACAACCATGGCAGCAAGAGGGTAGCCATCTTTAGACTAAGGAGAGAGACTTCAGTAGAAACCAATTGTTGCAGTCAGCTCCACATTGTTGGGACAAACATCCAACCTGGCATAGCTCATGGAAGGAAAGGGGTTTATTTCAGGCTTATGGAGTCCAGGGAAATGCCATCAATAGTGGAAGAAGCTGGTTCACTTTCATAGATCCAAGCAGAGAGACAGGCAGCACTACAAAAAAATCACACACTACCAGAGCTCAAACTGTTCTCTGCACACCTTTGGGGTGGACTTCAAATTCACCACAAAACACACCTTAGCACTGGACTCCAAGATCTTCCTCCCTCACATGACACACCCCTGTAGCAGGGATCTGCCAGCTAGGGGCTCACACCTGTGTCTATGGGGACATATATTCAAACTATTACATTCAAACTACTGCACCTGTATCCTGCTGGCACCTTGAACTTTCAAACTCTTTAATGGAGAAAATTAACTACTGTTGTATAAGTCTCCCGTCTGTGGTATTTTGTTCATGGAAGTCATAGGTAGCTAATACAGGATAGGCCCTCCACTTTAAAAGTGTCCAGTCTTATAGAACAATGGAGATGAAGTGGGGAATACTCCAAGTAAAGCCAGTTGGCAAGGGTCAGACTCTACCCAAATCTCAAAATCCTATCTCCAAAGCCCTGCACTTCTGCCTCCTCCTGTGGGCATGGGACTGGACAAGAGTGCCTTCCCCTCCTGGATTCTAGTGTCCTCCTCTGTGATGTGATGATGCAGTGTATGCATTATCATCCCTCACTATCTCAGAGACCTGTTTTGAGGATGAAATAAAATGATAATGTCATAAAGAGACTACAAAAACAAAAGGTGCAGAGGAGTTCTTACTGTTAAGTTCAGGAGACGTCCAATTGCACACTCAAGGGATCACCTTCCAGTATATTTTGGGAGAAATAGTGGGATTGTCTAGTTTTAAACTAGATAGAAGCCTCTTCTTTCTCTTCCTGCCTGCTAATTATAACTGAAAGCCCTGGAAATAAAGTGTCTCTGAGAGAGAAGGGAAGGGAGACTTGCTTGAGAACAGTAGACCAGAGTCTTCAAACCACTTCTACAATGGTGGAATATGATGTAAGTGAGCACATCTTCCGCTGCAGGTTTCTCCAGGAAAGACCGTGTCAGAGCTCAGCCAGCACCTGTGGTCAAATGTAGCACTCTGCCCCTGGGGGCCTGACATCTTCCAACTCTCAATTTGGCAGTGCCAGACACATCAAGAAAGCACCTTCTGCCTGTGTGGGTGACACAAGACAAGACTAAGCTCCCAGTGCCAGAAAGTCTGAGACAGATACACAGTCCTGCTTCTACTGAATTGACATTTCCCAGTCTGCTGATATCAGGTAGAGAAAAAATATTTAAAAAATAAAAACTTTAAACCCTGAAACTGTATCAACTATAATTTTAAAAAATCTACCAGTTATTGTGGTCTCAAAGAAGAATAAGACAGTGGGGCTGACACAAATTCATAAAAACAACTAAAATCTTCCCACATTTGTTGAAAGACAAATAGATTCAATAAGCTAAGAAGACTCCACTAACATAAACGTAAAAATCCATACTAAAGCAAATCCTAATTTATGAAAATTAAAGACAGTAAAAGAAAAATAGTAATCAGGATTAACATGGTTAAATTTTGTTGTTAACTCGACCTGTTTAGTAATCTTAGATGGGTCTCTGAGGTTTGTACAGGAAGGCAGCACTCTCGGTAGGGGGCAGGATGTAAGGAAGCTCAAGGGGAGCTAGAAACAAACATCCCTTCCTCAGAGGGCGGTACATGAAGGGAATTTCAGAGACTCAGGAAGTCAACAAGTCTGGGAAAGGGTTGAAAGACCCTACCTTAAGTCTATATAAACTTCCTGCCTCCCTGCCTGGCTGCTGGTGCTTGTCTTGTCTTGCACCCCTTTCAGCATGAGGATGGAGCTTCCTTAGCCTTCTAGCCTGGACTGAAAACCAACTGCATCTCAAAAAGCCTTTACACCTTCAGTGCTGGACTGGGACTGCTGAGGCTCCAGCCACATGGACTGAGCAGGTACTGGTTCCTTGACTTTCACACTTGCAGACTGCTATTGTGGGACTGCCATGAGCTAGTCCAATAAATACCCCCTTTTTACTAAAATTCATTCTGTTGGTTCTGTTCCTCTAGAGAACCCTGACTAATACAGTGGGGAAATATTTGGAGGTATTCTGCATTGAGAAACCTTTGTATACCAAACTGCTTTGCCAATGGCTACATGCATATAAATATAATATGATACAGCACAGTTAGTGTGCTAGCTACTGGTAAGCGCTTTGACAAATGTCAACTTATTAACTGCTCAAAACAATCCTTGAGGTATGTATTATTCTCATTTTCAAAATAAGAAAGCTGAAATTCCAAGAGGTTAAGCAGTCTGTCCAAGGTCACATAGCCAGAGAGCAGTAGAGCACAAGATTCAGACTCAGGGGATCAAGCTCCAGAAGTCTATGCCTTTAGTGAAAACAAGGCTGTTCCCTTTCCAGAATCATACAGTAAGAAACATCTGATATTACTAAGTTTCAGTTAAGTAGTTAGCTCCTTCTGCTTACTGTTTTTATTCAAAAGCAATTCTAGTGCCTTCTTTCCACAGACTAATGTTTGAAACAGATTTATCAAGATAAACTTACTGGAAAAAAAGGTGTTTTCTTAATTATTTTATTAATTAAAAGAGAAATACAAAAAGAAAGGGAGAGGAAGGAGGGGGAAAAGGAAAAAAGTAGAGAGGGCTGGAGAGCAAGCTAAATATAGACACATTTTATACTTTTTAAAATGCCTTGTCAATTTGGAAAGTGGCACTACCAGTTCCTTTTACGCTTTCCACACCAATGTTATATTTGTGTTCTAATGTGGAACCATTAGAAATAGTTTTTTGTAGACTAAATAAAACTGAAGTGTTCCAATATAATAATCCGACATTAACACACTATAGATGACAGTCCTATTTAAGAATGGCAGGTACTTGTGACCTAGCAGAGGCCCCTTGGATATACCAGTATGTAAGCATGATAAATAAAAAGTAGGTGGAAAGAAAAGGGAGATGCTTGTCTCTGGGCTTATATCCCTTAAATCTCTTCTTTTTAAAAAATATTTTATTTATTCATTTTCAAGCAGAAATAGAGAGAGCGCACCAGGGCCACAACCATGTGGGTCTGGCTTATGTGGGTACTGGAGAATTGAACTGGGGCCTTAGGCACTGGAGGCAAGTGCCTTAACCGCTGAGCCATCTCTCCAGCCCTTAAATCTCTTCTTGATTTTATGTCATTTATTTATTGAACAAATGATAGATGATAGGATGCAAGAACCAGTTTAGAGGGAGCAATCTGTTACCTATTAGAGGGATATCTGTTAAAATGTTACAAAGGGGCACAAAAGGAATACTACTGGATTCTTAATTTCAGAAAACTAACAAAATATTCTGGTTCACTGATAACTAGCTTTTTTTTTGTAAGTTTGGCCAGTTGCCAGATGATCTAAGCAAATCTCTGAGCAAATGGAGTTTCTATTTGATATTTGATACTAGTGGAGTCATTTCTGATTAGGGCCTTTTCCTCTTGCCGTATGAAAACCATCAAGCAGCTTGGAAGGCCCATCTCCTAAGTGCATGCTGACTGTGTGCTTGCTCATGCTGCCTGGTGCACTTGGTACAGACAGTCCCTCAGTGGACAGTTCCAGTGGCCTGCTTGCCATTCTCCCTAGAGCAGCTAGATCAAGTTTTTATGACATGTATCAAACTCGTGCCCTAGATCAACACTTTTGAAGAGCTTCTGTAATTGTTTGGACCTACCATGTCTCCCAGAAACTTATGTGTTGACTACTTGGTCTCGATGTAGCAGAGTTCAGAATTATGGCCTGTGGAGGCAACTGGTTCATAAGAGTTCTAATCAGTAGATTAGAGAAATCCATTGAAGGATTCAGAACTCAATAGGCTATTGGGAATTGGTGGAAACTACAGGAGGTAAAGCCAACTTAGAGGAAATGGGTTCCTTGAGTAATGCCTTTGAAGGGATATTTTGTCCACAGCATCTCCCCCATCTTTCATCAACTGCCATGAGGTGGTCAACTTTGACCCACAATGTGTGTGGAGGCCAAAAGTTCACAACTGGTATCTCCGTAGTCACATCTCTGCTTTATTTTTTGAGAAAGACTCAGGGAACCTGAAGCTCACCAATTAATCTATTCTCAATAGTCAGCAAATTGTAGAGATTCCCCTGTACCTGCCTTCCCAGGGCCATCTAAAGAAAATAAGCAGATGAAGAATGGAAGGGGACATCTGACTTCTCAGGCCTCCACATGCACATGGGGTACTACTTCTGCACACACCCACACATACACCCCACTCATACACCACACATACCACATCATAACAACAACTACTACTTCCAAGAAAAGATAACAAAATTAAATTTTGGAGTATAAATGAGTAAGCCAACAAAAATTTGGAGTATCCATCATGCATTAAGCAGATAGTTAATTGAATGTTTACGATTTATTTATACCATAATGTTAGCAAAATAAGTAACGGAAAAACATGGACACACAGTTGACCTGAGGGAGCTCCAAGTCAAATGATAATAACTGTAACAAAGGTAATTTATAGAGATAAGTTCTGGGCCTATGAAGGAAGTGTATTTTAGATAATCAGTCTTACAGGTTGGAGAATAACAGGTTAGGTAGCCCTTATCTGAAATGATTGGGATCAGAAGTATTTCTGAATTCAGTTGGGTTAGGTTTTTTTTCTTCTTTTTCTGGGATTTTAGAATATTTGCAGATGTAATGAGATATCCTTGGGGAGAGATCTAAATCTAAACATACAATTCATTCATGTTTTATACACATGGTATGAGGTGATCTTAGGCCATATTTTGTGGTATAAATGTTTCTTAATTTAGACTTGTCATATGGTGTTCTGTGTGGAATTTTCCACTTGAGGTGTCAGATGAGCACTCAAAAAGTTTTGGATTCTGGAAAAGCATTTAAGATTCCAGATTTTTGAATGAGGTCTGCTCAACCTGTACTATGCTTTCTAATGACACAGTAGGAGGGTGGGAGAGGAGATGGCTGGCTACTAAGTACACATTGAACTAGAAGAAAACAAAATCCAACTGTCCTGTCTGTGGTCTACGATGTCTTGAAGCAGCCCCTTGCTGTTCCCCACCCTGCCTGAGAATTCTGGGAGAGACATGGGGAGGGGACCACTACATTAACTTTTTAAGCACAGGGTTGAAAGTGTGCTTAAAGGACCCCAGAGACAAAAACACCAGGAACTTTGAAACAGTGTGGGTGAGTCTATGTCCAGAAGATGCAGTCCTATCCTTCCTAGATATCTGCACCATCCTTTGATGATTCTTCCTCTTTTACTGTCTCCTTCCCTGCCTGCATTTTTCTGGCCATTTTCATTCCCTTATTTGTCCTTCTAGACACCTTGGCATCTTTGACCTATACCACCCCACCTCTGCCCTCTCTACCTTGTCATTTCCTTGGTGTCATCATCCTGGAATCAGGGTTAGATTCAATGGTCTAGGTCCAAAAATCCTGTGCTCAAAGAGCTTCTGCATTTAACGCTTTCATGTTGCTGTCTCAAAATTCTTAATAATTTTGAACAAAATGCCCAAATTTTTGCCAGAGATTAACAAGTCTAGATGGGGAATTCTGGAAACTAATTACTAAAGATGTTAACCTCTGGGATAATGTGCTGTTAAGAATTAATTGTCTACAGATTCTATTACCTGAGTGTACAAAAACTTGAGTTAATAAGTGTGGAAACACATGGTTTTATAATATGGGAATTCAACCTATTTTTCTTCTTGGAAAAATTATAGTTGAAACAGTAAATTATGGAAACTCCCATTCATAAATCCAGGATGCTGACAAAGATTCCTGTCCTGCAGGGTAGAAGCTCATTAAACTCCATACTCCAAACCCCTTCCTTAGTTACTCTTGAAGAATGATGAACATTACTTCAAACTGCTGAAAAAGGAAGTGCAGCGGAATAATTATCAATTATAATAATGCTTGAAAAATCACTGGAGAACTGCTATCAGCAGATGAGCACATAAAATTTCTTTCTGTTGGACAGACTTTTGAGGCCAGGGATAAGGACCAGGAGAATGCTGTCAGTCACCACCACAACCCATGGAATTTGGAGCCCTCACAGGTCCTTTCCCCAAGAGATGGGTTTTCTCCAGCTGCTGTTTTGTTCAGGATCCTCTGAAAGCATGAAACAGTCCCACATCACGTACTTTGCAACAGCAAAGCTTTCTATGCAATCTGAGATCTTTGTGATTGACCAAATAAAATAGTTTTCCAGAAGCTTTGAGAATTCTTTTCATCTCAAAAAATAAATAACCTTAACCTTCAGTTAACAAAACAGTGGCTTTAAGTTGGCACTCTGCCTCCTGCTTTGCATAACAGGTGACAAGATGGCATATAATTGGCCTACTCCCCTCACAGTGAACTGACTAGTGCCCCCCACCCCGCCCTGCCACCAAATGTGTGTCTAGGATTGATTTCTTAGAGCTACAGAAAATAACCACATTTTGGGTGACTTCAAACAACAAAATGTATTCTTTCATAGTCCTAAAAGGAATAAAATCACATCTTGAGGTTCTTGGGGATCAGGGTCATTATTTAACCTACTGCAGTGAAGTTACTGGGAAGCAGTGTCTTCATGGTTATATTAATTAGCAAGGACCAAGGTGAGATCCTAGCATCCCAAAACCAAAGAACTGGTCCTTATGAGAAAGGGAGGTGATACGGGGTGAGAGCCATGTGCACAGGAGGAAGAGACAGGAGTGCAGCCACCAGCCAGGGAGAGGGAGGCTTCTCAGAGGATGTGGAAACTACAGAAGGCCAGGGCTGATTCTTCCCTAGCGCCATCAGAAGGAGCACAGCCAGCGCCACCTGGATTTTAGACTTCCAGCTTCCAGAACTTTGAAGGAACACAGGAAGCAACAAGGCAGGAGTTTTTGAAGTGAAAATTAATGATAACATTTTTATGAACTCCTAATTTCAAAGATCTAAATAACAATAAAAGTAGGAAGAAGTGCTCCTGTTTCAAGACAAACTCTATCCTGTCCTTTAATGTCAACACTGATCCAATCAAAGCAATGAGTCAGAACTATTTAAAGTCTATTGATCTGCTCAAAGTCAGACCATTTTTTCCTAAATTTTGATGTGTCATTTTTCCTTTCAGCTGAGTATAATTCCATCATGTAAATATACCACAGTTTCATTGTCCATTCCTCCATGGATGGGCATTTGGGTTGATTCCAATTCTTGGCTATTATGAATTGAGCTGCTATAAATATAGTTGTACAAAATTTTCTGCATCAAGATGTGGCAGGCAGAAAGCTGAGATCCTGGCATGAGATGAGCCACCACAGTCATACGGGGGAGGATCCATATGGAACCCCACAGAGAATGATTGGATGAACAAGGGACCCACATCCATAGGCATTCAATCAACAAAGGATAAGCCAGTGTGACAGAAACCAATGAATCTCAACACAAAAACCCCTAAGCTCACAACACCAAAGCAGCCTCAATACTCACCCACCACAACTCAGGGAACTGAGCGGAAGAGGGGGCAGAAAGACTGTGAGAGCCA
>PVHP010025124.1:0-25342 GCA_004024765.1 Zapus hudsonius
ATCCAGGATCTTGAAAGTTACTGGTTTGAACTAGAGAAAATAGCAAAGAAAGCCAGGCAGCATGACCTTCCTGACAAAGAAAAACAAGACTTACTTGGAGAAGAGGAAGGGGATAATATTATACACACATAAATAGAAGAAATGCAAGCAGAGAGGTTTTAAGTAAACCAATGATATTATCAAAGGATGCTGTGTAAATGCATTTACTCTGTTACACTGAAAGCTGGTGAATTGTGTTTGAACCATCTACATATTGAAAATGAGCGTCTGTTGACTTTGAAAGGGAATTGAAGCCAAATGGGATAAAGGTAACATTCATAAATGATGACACCCACTTAGCAAGATACATTGTCATGTTTGTGGAAAATCTTTGTGTTAAAGGTACCACACCATCTGTATATTTATTTACTTGTAATCTAAAGCTGATACCAACACCAGATTATTTTTCTACTGTTCTATTATCTCCTTTTTGCTGGGACTGAATTTAAAAGCATGTACCAGCACATCAATATTGAAAATTGCAAGCGTTTCGTGGTGACTTAGATTCATCTGGTTTTACAGACTTCTGCCTGCCCTCTGTCCCCTGTTTTCAATCAAATAATGCTTCTGTGATTTGGGAACACGCACATCTCTCGAAGGGTATTAAATATTTGTTGAAGAGGAAAAGTCTTGCTGCTGAGATTCAGGTATTTGCATCTTACACTGATGTCTTGGTAACATGGTAAAGTGTGTGTGTGTGTGTGTGTGTGTGTGTGTGTGTGTGTGTGTGTGTGTGTGTGTGTGTGTGTGTACATCAGAAAATTCAAAGCTCAGTGATGATTAGCATCTTCAAGTTTACACACAGCCTATAGTAGACGTGAGACTAGAGTCCTCCACTGTGTGACACTGGATGTAGCATTGTTTTGATTGAATGTTTCACGGAGGAAAGGTAGAATGGATTGCTTTTGTTTCAGCTTTTCATGATCCGATGTTAAGTGCAGTTTCTCAAAAAATAACCTTGAATGGGGGTTGTCTGGACATAAATTAATAACTTCTGCTGATGTTAATAAAATAATAGAGGAAAAAATAAATTTGCATATACCCTTGTTAGCTTGATTTTAAACAATTCTTCCTTGGTGTACATGGAAAGCCCTCTTGCTATCACAGAGAGTAAACACTCCGGGATGTCAACTCTGTAGGAGACACAAAATGATCTCCTTTCATGGAGATGTCTTGTCACCTGTGAGGATGAATTTAGGAAGAATAAATGTTCATTTTACATTTGGCTTTTTAAAATAATCTGCAATTTTTTTTCAAAGATTAAAACATTTTATTATACCTTCATTTTTTTTTCAAGTTGATGCTATTTATTTGTGCTCTTCATAGCTTCTAACTCTAAAGAACTCTTCACAAATCTCTCAGAGCAAATCTTCTGGCAACAAACTCTCGTATTTGTTTCTCTGAGAAAGGTTTTTTTTTATTGTCCATAATGAGTTACAATATTTAGTGGGCAAACAATGAGTTGTTATCCCCAATTCCCCGCTGCCCTCCCCTCCCCAATCCACTGGATAACCTCCTCCATGGTCCTCTGGATCAGTCCTTGTGACAGGGGACCATGGATAAGCTAGTATTCAGCAAGTTTTAAAAATATTTAGAGTGTGAATACATTGTGATATTTTAACGGGAGATAACAAACAGAATGTATACCACTCTGGCAGTGTTGATCAGGGTTACTAAATGAGTTGAAAATCAAAGAAACTAGACACATTTGTTAAAAGGAGAAATGTCTTAGAAAACATGATATTCTTCACTCAGTAATTCATTGTGATTATTTTAAGAATAAGATGTGAACTCAACATACTTGTTTGTAAAGCCTTAGAATCCAGATACAACAGAAGAATACACAATAGAATAATTTCCTCTATATATGAAGCGTAGATATCCAAAGATGAAGTGAGATACTTGAGGCATGTAAATTTCCTTATTCCTAGAAAAATTTAGGCAGAATTTTAAAAGTATTTGATGGGAATTTTAAATATGCAATTCCACCAAGAAATGGTGCTTAAGATCCCGTTTAAATCTTGATTATTTTATTTCACTTAATTGTTTTCAATCAGAGAGATAGATAGAGAGAGAGAGAGAGAGAGAGTGAGAGAGCGCACACCAGGGCCACCACCTTGTGGGTCTGACTTATGTGGGTACTGGGGAATTGAACCCGGGGCCTTAGGCACTGGAGGCAATCACCTTAACCGCTGAGCCATCTCTCCAGCCATAAATCTTGATTCTTCATAGCATTCTTCATACTATCTTGAGACAAAGCCTTTACGAGGGTCTTATAAAAATTCCCCACCCTCAATTTTGGCTGGTTTGAGTTGCCTACTACACTTTCTCAAAGAACAATAAATAATTGTTTGCATGCATTTTTTATTGTCCATAATGAGTTACATTATTCAGTGGGCAAACCATGAGTTGTTATCCCGAATTCCCCAATTCCCCCCTCCCCATCTTTATTGTTGTAAAATATTTATTTTCCTTGGCTTTAAAATTCTAGGGACTTGATAATGCACAACACACTTTTCCTTTCAACTATTTTTTTCTTTTTTTTTATTGTCCATAATGAGTTACAATATTTAGTGGGCAAACAATGAGTTGTTATCCCCAATTCCCCACTGCCCTCCCCTCCCCACTCCGCTGGATAAGCTCCTCCATGGGTCGTCTGGATCAGTCCTTGTGGCAAGGGACCATGGATAGCCTAGTATTCAGCCACGTTCTCCTGGCCATGCCTCTGGATAATCTCCCCCACCTGCATGTTTTAAGGTGTTATTTAGCATTACACACTAATGCCTTCCTTTCTCTTTGCTCCTTGTGAACAGAGATATCTAGCCATTTTGATATGCACTTTCTCCTCACCTTCCTGGAGGAGAAATTCAAGAAACTCTGTACTAAATCAATCATACTACTAGGACCCTTGAGTAGTTAATGAGAAAAGGAGTTAAAGGCTAGTATTATATTGATGCCCACAACACTATCACATGTTCTACCTAGCAAAATGGTCATTTTGAATAAAATTTACAAAATTCAAGAAAGTTCTTTCCCATGCAGTGGTTTCCATCCTCATCTTTATCGAATTAGATATTGTTCTTTCATCAAATATTTATGTGTAGGTCTTCCTAGATTTCTCATTGGATACTTGGACTCAAAAATTTAAGCCATTCTTGATAAACAGCAAGCTTTCAATGATATGTTGGAATGAAGGTAATTTCCAATATCCTGCCCTACTGCAAATCAAGAAATCACCGAGGGATATACTTGGTTGTGGCATGATTTTTACTAAACATAAATAAATAAATAAATAAATAAATAAATAAATATAAATAAATAAATAAAAATAAAGAAGGGTATATGTTTAAACTAAAGAGAGGATTGTTTTATTTTGATGGCACTGTGGTATATAAATGGCAGAGGCGTTATTATGGTCATGCTGCCTAAGAAAATTTAGAAACATAAGTCAATTTGTCTCCAATTCAAGGAAAGCTCAGAGCACTTGGATTCAATATTAAAATGGATTCAATATTAAAATTCTTATGTTGGAAAAAAAGATAAATTCTATGAAGAAGTAGTATCTTCCTATCTGCTTCTTCACAGCATCCTGTCCAGTCTGCTATCTATATGGACAAAGTGGAATCCCACATTAACTGGGAAGTTCTTTTAAATGAGCTCATCCACAAGGATGTTTCCTGTGAACTCTGATGTGTGGTGTATGGAGCATGCTGGGATCCTGGCTAAGGATATCCTTCTGGAGGAGGGTGGTATGTATTTTTATTTTTTCTTTTTCTTTTTCTTTTTATATTATTATTATTATTATTATTATTATTATTATTATTATTATTTTGGTTTTTCGAGGTAGGGTCTCTCTCCAGCCCAGGCTGACCTGGAATTCACTGTGTGGTCTCAGGGTGGCCTTGAACTCATGGTGATCCTCCTACCTCTGCCTCCCGAGTGCTGGGATTAAAGGCGTGCACCTCCACACCCGCTGGTATGTATTTTTAGAAGAAGGTCAGCTATCCACTTTCTTACCAAATGCATCTTAACATAAAGTACTAAATGTCTTTGAGGTTCACTCAATATTCCCATAATAAGTACAGTTTCACTGGGAAGAAGTCTAGCTTCCTCTCTCTTCCCTCTGTAGCCTGGAAGGGTTCGCAGGTAGGAAATGACAGTGACACAGAGTCCTTATTTTGAACATTTTCCTCAAGGGTTTCATCAGCTCTGCTGGTTACCTTTCTGAAGAGCAAAGGCAATTTCCTTATGACTCAGCAGGTAGCATTGGGGTCCATACTGTTTTTTTTCCCTCTGTCATCAACTCTCACCACACCCCACCCCAAAACAAAGTTAAAACCTTTTCCTTCCAAATGGCAACAATTTGAAAACTCTGAATTGTATCCGTTTTCAAGCACCCTTGATTGAAGTCCCATGTTCTGTGGCTTGATGTTAGGGATCTCTCCTGTCCTGGCATTGTGCTGGCAGACAACTGAGAGAGAGAGTGATGGAGAGAACTCAGCGGGAAGCCTCAGGGCACAGTGTGACTGGTTGGAAGGGTAGGTCTGTAGTGACCCACAAAACTCTGCCATAGAATGTAAACACAAATGCCTTTCAGATTGCATTTGCAAACAAAAATTAGCTACATATTAGTCCAAGTAGGAAAGATTTAAAAATATATTACCTGGGGTATGGGGGAATCCTCAAAATACTATCGCTGGGGGATTGCTTACAGGCATATTTGATGTGTGCTGGGTGTGTTTGTTTTAATAATATTTTTTGTTTATTTCCTTTGATGAGTTAGAAGTTAGCTGCTATAATTAATCCTTTAGAGACTTTTCAATTAAAGAGTTATTTGCCTTTAGCTCGGCTTTGTTTAATTGTTAGCATGATTGGGTCTATGTTGTCTAAAAATGGATTATGCATTTATCAGACAAACATTTTCCTATGAACACATTCATATGTCTGTCTATTCCTTCTCCTTCCAACTAAGGATCCTCACTTCTGCCCCGTGATGCAGAGGGTCAAGGTTTTATTGGCTTAAATATTCTTTGAAGTTTTCTACAGACAACACTCCATGAGATTTTCTATCAATTGTCACTGCCACACAAACCATGAAATCCCACTGAATCAATTCAGCCATGAGGGCGGTTGCTGTTGACTCAGATATTTCACAGTACACAGGATGCTAGGATCCTGGCTAATACTAGTATCATAGGTGGAGTCAGGAAGAAAATTACTCATATGATACTAATGCTTAATTAGAATTATATTTTTCAAATTAAGTGTGGTTCATAGTAAGACAGTAGAAGGGAATTCTCAGCAACAAATCTCAAAACAAAACCGCATTTAAAACTATACTTTATGGCTAGAGAGATGGCTCAGCAGTCAAGGCACTTGCCTCCAGTGTCTAAGGCCCCATGTTCAATTCCCCAGGTACCACATAAGCCAGACCCACAAGGTGGTAGCCCTGGTGCTCTCTCTCTCTCTCTCTCTCTCTCTCTCTCTCTTTCTCTCTTTCTCTCTCTCTGCTTGAAAATGAATAAAAAATATTAAAAACTATACTTAATATATGTGTATATACATATACTATATATATATATATATCAGAAATGGTTGGTAAATTTCATAGATCATGATATATTTGATTTCGGACCAAATATAAATCACATTTTTATGAATTTCAATATCTCCTATCTATAGAGATATGCTATGGTCAGTTTTCAACAAAAATTCTTTTGAGTGTTAACAGAAAAAGTTAAAAATATCTCTCATTTACATTACCTTTCAATCAGCCTGTTCTTTGTACGCAGTTCGTGGTTAATTTTCCCCTTGAATACACGTGTTACACTCCCACGGGTCTATCAGCAATTTCATGGGGCTATTTTTAAGATGATATTAGAGAAAAGATTTAACAGAATTTTTTTAAAAAAGCAGTGTGGTGCCTTCCTTCAACTTCAGGAATTTTGGGTTATTTTTGCAACGTCGAGTTCTATGCGGAGATGTTGCTAAGAACATAAGAAAAATATCCAAGGGAGCTGCCGTAACCAGCATGCAATCAAGAGGCTGGTCACTTAAATAAAATGACTCTAAAACCTTAAGCTGGGTCAAATTCACAAGAAAGAAGATGAAATTGGTCTGTGAGCATTCTGAGGAGATTTTCAGCATTCTTACAGTTTTAGCCCCCTACTAAATTACCCTTTGTCCCTTCCTCCACTCTAGTATACTATCTTTCTACTATTTTCAGGGCAGGATAGCACATTTCCTTAGCACTCTGGCCTATGCAATTGCTAGTCACATTTCTTTGTCTCTGGGGTTTTGTGTCTTCACATTTTTTGATCGGACACATATCCACAGTGGAAAGTCAGAAGTGGAGATTTCTTCTTGCCTTGGGGCTGTATACCAAGGATTGATTCCAGTTTTGTCACATTCATTCCAGTGAGCTTATGTTCAACTTATCAATGCAGACTAGCAAAACTAAGAAATCTCACAGGATGTTGCTTCACTTAGAATGAGACCTATTTTAAAAATGACAGAGTATTGGGAAAGGAAAGGTCCCATCTTTAGAGGAAACTTTACAAACTACCTTCTAACTCCTGATATATACTTTAAAGCATGGCTTTTCTAATGTGTGAAGGATGTTAACTTATGCTATTAAATTCAAAATGCATTTTTAACCAGAGGCAAAATGAATTTATTTAACCTAGCTAAAAGAATATGGGAGTTTGGGTTCTTCAGATTGCAAAAGAACTTGAAGGCAAGTCACAGAAAAATAAAATAGAAGGGGAGAAGAAAATAGCATTACAAATACTCAGTATTTTACCTTTGACCATAAATTTTCACTTGTTCCCCTGAAATACACCTTTCTGATTGAAAGACTGTAATTCATTTTCAATAGAGAGTGAAGCAGTTTCAACCCCAGCATCAAGGATGGTGATTTATAAAGACAGAAAACAGTTACCCAGATTGGGATTGTGTCAAAGCCCGTAGATGGACCATCTCCTCTTAGGAGGGTTATCTGGGATGATCACTGCTCACTAGACATTACACTGCCTTTCACTTCTCACCAGAAAGGAATATTGTTTTCTCTTCCTCTGGAGTCCAGCAGGGCATCCTGACCACTCAGAATTTTTGCCTACCAAGGCCTTGGCTTCCTTCTCAAAGAAGAATAGAGTTTGTGCTATCATACAGCTGCTCAGTGAATTGGCCTGACAGTGATCTCTGCTATGTACAGTGAGAGACATAAACCTTCCCTGGGGTCACGCTAAACCCTGGGGTTAACAGTCTTTCTGTGAACAAAACACCCATAGAGGCTGCAGATCTGACTCACTTTTAAAGGTTCTTACCTGCAAAGCCAGTTAGCCTAGGTTTGATTTCCCTAGTACCCATGTAAAGCAAGATGCACAAAGATACCACATGCATCTGGAGTTCCTTTGCAGTGGCATAAAGCCCTGGTGCACCTGTTTTCCCCACCCTCTCTCGGCTTGCAAATAAATAAAGAAAATAGTTAAAAAAGGAAAACACTCAGAGCTCCAACTCTACCTTGTGGCTTCCCCAAAGTAGAAACAAATGTCCTCTGGAAAGAAGGAGGAGAAGGAGGATTTGGAAGAGTAGGAGGAGGAGAAACAGGAGGAGGTTTAGGAAGAGAAAGAGAAGAGGAGAAAGAGGAGGGGGAGGAGGAGCAAGGATGACATTGACCACAGCTAGAACAACCTTGGAAGCAGCTGGGAGATGGATTCCCTTGAAGGCGCAGGTCAAAGGCACGTGGATGAACTCCTGCCCAAGCATCCTGCCTCAGTATGTATGATGTCACTATTCAACAGAGTAGCTAGCTTATTCCTTTCCAAAAGTCTCTGGTGCCTTTGTTTTACTGTACCCCTGCACATGTCAAATTTATGGAGAGCTAAATAATCTTCCTGAAACAAATGATGTTTCTTCAGCCTGGGAAGTCAAGACAATTCGCTGAGAGCAAATGTTATTTATTGTGCCATGGAAATGACATCCTTCTAAAGTGACTGTGTGTTTCCTCCGTCACAAATGCAATCAGATACATAAGGCTGACATGAGTCATGGTGAAATGTCAGGACAACATACCCAGGAAGCCTCTAACTCAGCACCTTTTAAGTAATCCACGCTTTGATCACCTTTTTTAAAAAAAAAAAAATTATTGTCCATAATGAGTTACATTATTTAGTGGGCAAACAATGAGTTGTTATCCCCAATTCCCCAATGCTCGCCCTCCCCCATCCCCAACCAGCTGGATATCCTCCTCCGTGGGTCATCTGGATCAGTCCTTGTGACAGGGGACCAGGGATAGCCTAGTATTCAGCCAAGTTTTCCTGGCCCTAGTATGCTGTTACTGAGGGGTGCCATGCCTCTGGATAGTCTCCACCACTGATCACCTTTTCTTTACAGTTGTTGGGTGAGTAAATCAGGGCCGCTGCTCTTGATGGTGCTAACAGATCTCCATGTGTTGTGTGCTACAGATCATGCATTTGGGGTGCAGCCCACTACTGCACACATCATAAAACCTTTGTGAAATACCAAGACAGCATCAGCATAAACACCCATATTTTCAGATACCTTATTCTACTCTGTAGAGAATACTTTCCCAATTTTCATATTACAGAAATACTGAGAAAAAAATAAGCTTCCAATGAAGCTGTGTTGCCAAAACTAAAACTTTAAATTGCTTTTTCTGGAATATTTAATAAATCATTCACTTAAGAAAACTTTGAGTCTAGATCTTATAAATAAAGAACTGGGTGTCAGTGGAAACAAGGACTTAGCCAACCTCACACTATCATTACTTGGAAATTTAGAGTGTAGACTACAATATACATTCAACCAGAATGGAGAAAAGCAAGGTAGTATATTTTCCACTCAAGGATCTCAACAGTAATCACATATATTGAATCAACAACCTTGTTTTTATGATAATTTATATATCCTAAGCAAATGTTTGGAAGACAGATTATAAAATTAACTATGCTTCCTGGTTCTATAAATCAGGTTTAATCATTTATCAGCTAATAGCAGGAACTCTCACTCCTAACAGAACACAACAAAGCTAAGGGAACTCTGGTTTTTGGTTAAATGACAGATAATTCTAACTTTTGTTTTTATGATGGACTATCTCCCTTACTGTCTTTTTTAGTTTGTTTTGTTTTGATTTTTGAGGCAGGGTCTCACTCTAGCATAGTATGACCTGGAACTCACTATGAAGTCTGAGGGTGGCCTTGAACTCATTGAGATCCTCCTACCTCTGCCTCCCTCCGGAGTGCTGGGGTTAAAGGTGATTCCACCGCCACACCCAGCCCCCTCACTGTCTTTGAGGAAGCCATCTGCTTTATCATGCACATGCTGGAAAACAAGAGATTTATTTCCCCAGTTTATCCGCCCACAAGGAGCTTAATCCTGTCAGGCACTGTGTAAAGACATTTCACATTTTAATGTTTATTTTTTCCATTTTTGATATTATCTTATACTTATAAATATTATATTTTGATCTTGTTCCAATTGCTCTTTCTTACGCTCTTGCTCTTCCATTAGATCACTTATTCTTTCCCTCTAATCCCATTTTTTTGGTGTCTTTTAAAAAATATATTGATTTAAAATAGGGTTGCTTATAAGATCATACATGGAAGGTAACTTTTTTTGTGAAATGAGCAATTTACCAGTGGCTGTACCACTGAAGAACCTGACTTAGGGTGCCATAAAGATTTTGAGTATCGGGCTGGAGAGACAGCTCAGCGGGTAAGGCACTTGCCTCCAGTGCCTAAGGCCCCGGTTCAATTTCCCAGGACCCACATAGGCCAGACTCACAAGGTGGTGGCCCTGGTGTGCTCTCTCTCTCTCTCTCTCTCTCTCTCTCTCTCTCTCTCTCTGCTTGAAAATGAATAAATAATATATTTTTAAAAAAGATTTTGAGTATCCTTTCTGGTCAAGTTTCCAACCAAAAGCAGTAACATTTTGTTTGTTTGTTGTTTGATCATTTGAAACAGGTTCATCTAACTCATTATTAGCTGAGACTGACCTTGAACTGATACTCCTGCCTCCTGGGATTATAAGTGTAGATCATATGCTAAACTAGAGAAGTAACATTTTTGTGAAGTTAGGGAAACCCTGAAGCAAAGTATCCCAGCTAAATACAGTCAGTTCTGGACCCAGTGGAACAGTGAGGTGGTGCTTTGATCAAATGAGTTTGTGGTCATTTTATACACCAAAAGATAACTAGAAAACTTTGTAACTAAATGAATACAAAGGATATTCATTTAGATATAATAGGATAGCAGTTCATACTACTTGAAAGGAATAAAGAGAGGGTCCTGACTCAGAACATCATCAAAGTTTTTTTTTTTTAATTTAGGTTAGAATGAATTCATAAGATCTCTATTAAAATCATAAAGAATCATTATTTCAACAGAGAACCAGTTAGAGCAATAATGAAAATAATATTGAGAAGTGAAGAAAAGTGTAAATACATTGAAAAATGACTTTGTTCTTTCTGAAGTAGTTCTATGATTGTGATTTATTATTGGTCTATGTCTCCTCCTTGTTTTTAAATTAATTCTGCCTGTGTATGTGTGTGTGGTGTGTGTCTGTGCATACATGTATGAATATTCATGTGTATTCGTGGGTATATATGTGTGGAGGGGTGTTGCCATCAGCTTCTCTTTGCTGTGACAAACATCCGATCATAATTAGCTGTGGGAGAAAAGGGTTTATTTTGGCTTAGGGACTTGAGGGGAAGCTCCATGATGGCGGGTAAAATGGTGGCATGAGCAGAGGCTGGACATCAACTCCAGGCCAAGAAGAGATGGACCGAAGTAACAGGAGAGTGTGCCAAACACTGGCAAGGGGAAGCTGGCTATAAGACCCATAAGCCCACCCCCAACCACTGCCCTCAGGAGGCTCCAATTCCCAAATTGCCACAAACTAAGGACCTAGTATTCAGAATATATACATTTATGGGGACACCTGAATCAAACCACCACATTCTACCCTTAGGCCCCTATAAACTGATAACCACGTATGGTATAAAATGTAATGAATTTAGTCCAACTTTAAAAGTTCCCATAGTTTTTATCAATCTCAATGATGTTTGAATAGTCCAAGGTCTTTTTATTGAGTATAATACCAAAAAAAAATCACAAAACCATATTTTCACAGAAGAAAAGATGACTTTGGGTATAGCAAAGAAAAATTGAGGCAATAGAGATCTAAAATAAACAGTACAAACATGAAACTCTAACTCCTAGTCCAAGAACTTTAACCAGTCACAATTCTCCCAAGTCCAATAATTCTAACTGGTGACAAGTCTCTGGAGTTCTAATTCCACCCCTCCAGCTAGGTTACTCATAATCCCCCAAAATTTCATTCACTGAAGGAAGCTCTCCTTGGCAGCCATCCCATAGTCCTCGATTCTCCATTGGGTCTCCTCTGCAACTCATAGTTTATCCTTATGGCTCCAGCAGGCCTCTCCATTCAACTAGCCTGTTTCACAATGCCAGTAGCCATTTCCAAAATAAATAAATAAAAAAAACTGTTACTAATTTAATAACCATCTCTTCCTGCATTTGTTATCCTCCATAGTACCACGTGGTCTACCAATTTGTTAATCCAGAGAGGAATATAGCCCACTTTGAAGAGGAGGAAACTTCCTTCAACATTCAGGCCCCTTACTTCAAAAGTGTCCTCATTCTTCTTGCTGTCCCAATGCAGAGCGGCTGGCCCAATCTCAATGGCTGTCATCTCTCAAACAATTGCAGCTGAACAGACAGCAGTTTGGGGCCACAGATTTCCTTTCTTTCTGTGCCATCTCCATCTGCTCACATCAGTCCATCTTTACATAAAACAAACCCGCACAGGTTCCCAGGACACAGGCAGGCAGAACGTAGCAAGCCTCTCACACAAACTGCTTCTGGCACCGTCCTGACAAAGTTCGTTCTCACCCTCGAAAGCCAACTCTCACAGTCCATAGTCCTGACTGGATTCACGTCTTTCTACTCTGACCAGAATAGTCCATGAAGCTATACTCACAGCACTGCAAGGCAATTTTTTTAGGCAAATCAGTTGCAAATGACCAAAAAGACTTCCAGGTTTCTAACAGGGATGGGCCCTCTTCTCAGTCCAATTTGACTCTTGCAGTCAGATTCTCATTTTGATCACAAAGAACCCAAACAAAAAGAAGCTAATGGCAGGAATTAGTTTATTTTGGCTTAAAGACTGGAGAGGGAACTTCATGGTGGCAGGAAAAATAATGGCATGAGCAGGGGCTGGACATCACCTCCTGGACAAGAGTAGATGGATGACCGAAACAGGAGAGTTTGCCAAATACTGACAAGGGGAAGCTGGCTATAATGCCTCTAAGCCCACCCCCAACAAAACACTGCCTCCAGAAGCTTCTGATTCTCAAATGGACACCATTTGGGGACCTAGCATTCAGAACAAATATGTTTATGGGGTACACATAAATCAAACTACCAAAGGGGGTATGCATAAAATATGCATATGGGAATGTGGTAGTTTGAATATACTTGCCCCAATGTGCTCAGGTGATTTTATAAAAAAGATTGTCCCCAGCTGCGTGGCTGGAGGAGTGGTCACTGAGGATGGGTGGGAGAGGGGCTCATCTGATTTGGAGCATGAAGGTATGCAGAGGGCTTGAGGGCTGCTGCTTGGCTGTGGGTTCCTGCTGGCTTGTTTGAGGTGCTGGCTGGCTCTTTGTGGTTTCTCTTTGCTAGGATCTGTGAAAGGGAGCCAGCTTTTTCCTCCATTATGGAGCTTCCACTGGACCTGTAAGCCTGAAAGAAATCATGTCCCTCTCTTAACCTGTGTCTCATTTGGAATTTCATTTCTAGTGACTTGGAGAAGCCTACAACGGGGAGTCTTTCTTTTTTATTTATTTATTTATTTTTGACCCCTCTTGCCAGTTGATGCCCACTATTTACTCTTCAGGTAGAAAGCTGAGATCCTGGCATGAGATGAGCCACCACAGTCATACGGGGGAGGATCCATATGGAACCCCACAGAGAATGATTGGATGAACAAGGGACCCACAGCCATAGCCATTCAATCAACAAAGGATAAGCCAGTGAGACAGATACCAACAAATCTTGACACAAAAACCCCTAAGCTCACACCATTAAAATTAAGCTCACATCATTAAAGAAGTCTCAATACTCACCCACCACGACTCAGGGAACTGAGCGGAAGAGGGGGCAGAACAGGGAGTTTTTCTTATCCTCTCTTTATCATTTTCTTTTTTCTTTCTTTCTTCCTTTCTTTCTTTCTTTCTTTCTTTCTTTCTTCTTTCTTTCTTTCTTTTTTCTTTCTTTCTTTCTTTCTTTCTTTCTTTCTTTCTTTCTTTCTTTCTTTCTTTCTTTCTTTCTTTCTTTCTTTCTTTCTTTCTTTCTTTCTTTCTTTCTTTCTTTCTTTCTTTCTTTCGTTCTTCCCTTTTTATTTTGAGATAGATTCTCTCAGTGAATCCAGGATTCTCCTGGCAGGTCTATGGGCTCCTTCTACCTCCAATACTGGGATTATAGGCAGATAACAGCACACTCAGCTCTTATGTGGGTGCTGGGAATGCTTCTCCAGAAAGCACATTACCCACTGAGGCATCATTTTTGCAATTATCTTTCTTCTTCTTGTGCCATCCCTGATCTCCACAGCATGGTTTAATTTTCCTCTGCACTAACAAAGAACTCAACTCTTTGTCAGTGCCATTTCTGAAGGTATATTGTTGATTCTGCTTTAGAGTGAGCAGAAAGGATTTCACACTTCCTGAGGGGGCATACAGACCTTTCATTTCTTCTTAATGTCAGCACTCTAAGGAGTGACATCAACATGCTATGGAGTGACGTCAGCACACTATGGAGTGACGTCACCTCACTATGAACTCACATCAACACACTATGGAGTGATGTCAGCACACTGTAATAACATCAGCACACTATGGAGTAACATCAGCACATATGGAATAATTCATGACAGAGAAAGTGTCCAAAATCTGATTCTGTCAAGGACTCTGTTGATGGCAATCAGAACTCATTCATAGCCCTTCTATTTAATGGGAAAGTTCAGATAGCAAAGCATGTGTAGACAGGAAGATGTCCACTTGCAGTACAGTGGTAGGAACCTGAATAGTAGGTTTTATATACCCACACCCGGCCTGTTCCTTGTCTCAAGTTCGTATCCTGTCACCTGGTCATTCACTGTATATACACAGTCTGGTTGCAAAGCCAATTCTGAAATAAGTATAAAAGAAAAACAAAGCACTAGATCCTCTGAGCAATTATTGATTCCCTTTTTGCCATTCAGTCGGGTAATCAGGTTAATACTTTGTATGGGTTTTAAATTCTGGGTTGAGTCCTGACCTTGGAAGGTGTGAGATAAACACATGCTTCTAGATAGCAATTTACTCTGTGACCTTCTTGTTAATCACTGTGTTTTGCCGCTGGAAGTCAGAAATTTTAATAGGTAGAGGATCCAAAACAGGGCAATAGATGGTTATCTCAATGTTAATGCTAATGTACTTAAGACACAGATGTCATGAGCCCTGTGTGAATGAATTCTAGTATTGATTATGGCCTCTGAATTTCAGCCTTCTCTGAGTGTTAGAATCTAACACTAATAAGTAATGGAATAAATGCTTTGTAACTTCTTAGCAAACAATTTTTATTAAAATAAAATGTAAGAAATTTTCAGAAGCAAGGGAAAGTGTTATAGTGGTATCAATCAGAAATGGACTTCCTATAAATATATCATGCTTAGTGTGTTGGGACACACTATAGAATTGAACCATATTGAATTGTAAATATTTCTCCTCTGGCTATTTGCATATGGTTTTTCCTCTGGCTGAAACTGGTCGAAGCACATTTTGTCTGCCTAAATCTTCATCATCCCTCATGGCTCATGTTAAGGACTCCTCAGCAAGCTTTCCTCCGTCACATATTTTATGGGTCCCACCAACACTTTGCTCTGAACTTAAACACAAACTTAATTTTCCTGATTCTTTGTTTACATTTACTCACACACTACAATTCTGTACTTCTAAAATAGGCACAGATCTAGCCAGAGATCAAAAGAAAAACAGCATTAAGAAATAAATGACTGGAGTGAATGACTACCATCATTGATAAATGTAAGTTAATTTTTTTTTTTTTTTTGGTTATTGAGGTAGGGTCTCACTCTAGCTCAGGCTGACCTGGAATTCACGATGTAGTCTCAGAGTGGCCTTGAATTCATGGTGATCCTTCTACCTCTGCCTCCCGAGAGCTGGGATTAAAGGCGTGCGCCACCACGCCCGGCTAAATTTAAGTTAAATTAATAAACAGAAGGTCCCAAGTTTGATTCCCCAGCGCCCTCCTAAAGCCAGATGCACAGATGCACAAGGTGGCGCATGTGTCTGGACTTCATTTGCAGTGGCTGGAGGCCCTGGTATGACCATTCTCTCTCTCTCTCTCTCTCTCTCTCTCTCTCTCTCTCTCTCTCTCTCTCTCTCTCTCTCCCTCTCTCTCTCTCTCTCTCTCTGTGTGTGTGTGTCTTTCTTCCTCACACTCTCCAATAAATAAAAAAAAATTAAACAAAAATATTTGATGTGGCTAAATATTGAAAACACGATTTCAAATAGCTGAGCAATGTCTCAGCCCACAAATGAACCTTTGCTTCCTTAAAACATTTTATCCTTATTAGTCATTGATACTATTTTTAATACTTTGTATCTATTTGTAAGATAATAGCATCAAGTCATCTTGGCAGTAAAACCCTTATCTTCATTTTCAATGACTTCCTAGAATGAATTCCCAGGAGAAGAATATTTTCATCATGTTTGAGGTTCTTCACATATGATATTTTGAAAAGATTAGAGATACGTGACATTAACAGTGACTATTGGTGATTTTCCAAACTTTGACAAATAGACTCAGTTCTCATGTTCCAATGATATTATGAAGGTAGACTATTTTCTCTTTATATTTTTATATATTAGTTATAGTAATCCACCTCCGGATTTTGTTATAATTCTTTCCTGTTTTTATCTTCAGTTTTATTTGCCAGTGTATCAGATTCATTTTCCTATTGGAAGTCTATTTGGTTTTCTCCTTTTTTTAAAAAAGTATTCTTTTTTATATTTGATTTATTCATTTTCAAGCACAGAGATGTGAGAGAGAGAGAGAGAACACCAGGGACACCAACTTGTGGGTGTGGCTTATGTGGGATATGGGGAATTGAACCCAGGGTCCTAGGCACTAGAGGCAAGTGCCTTAACTGCTGAGCCATCTCCCCAACCCTGGTTTTCTAAAACATGTTTTTTTTTTTTTTTTTGTTTTTATATGAACACATTTTCCTCCACAATGATAGAAGTGGGAAGCCTCTGCAATAGGTAAAGTGAAATATGGAGAAAATTCCCAAAGGCTAAGTAAACCACACACACAGAAATCATTTTTTTAGTATTATTTGCAATGAAGGCTCTGTATTTGCATAAAGGGAATAAATGTTTCTTTGGTAACACTTGAGAAAGGAAATGGTGTGTTAATCTTTAAATATCAGCTAATTACCAAAACAGTCGACACCTTCAGTATCTTCCTCTTCAATCCTCCACATTACCATTTCCTGTCTTCATAACTTGTCTCTGATTTGCATAAACCACTCAAATTCATGTGCTTTGAGTATTGGTTGAAGTGTGAAGCATGTACCTTCACCTCATGTGCTGGGGATTAAGCCTCCTTCTTGGTCCTCAACTGGTAGAGCCTCTGGGGAGTGGGGCTTTGCTGGAGGAGATGTGTCAGCATCTCCTGTGCCAATGCTAGTTAAGCCATTCAAACTATGTCTTCCCACCTGATGCGGCAGAATGTGAAAACCTACTGACCTGCTCAAACTACGTTTGCCAAACCATAAAAAATCCCCCCCCAAAAAAACTGAAAGCCAATGAGCCCTGGAACCCATCTGTCTCCAATTCCCTAGTGCTGGGATGACAGGTGCGGCCATTATATCTATGTGACCATGATGCATTTACAGGTGACTCACACACATGCATTATAAAAGTGTAAGTCTATGGGAACAACAACATGGGAACCCATCATGAGAAAAATTTAGCAATGTGGAAAACCAGTTATGAAACAAACTATCTTTAACTTGTTACAACCTTTAGAATAATTGAATTTAATGAGCTTTTCTCCAGTTGTCCCCAAGGAATTTAATCTCTAATCAAGCCTAATGGGTATTCTCCCAAGAGGTAAAAATTATGCACACACTGTAAAGAACTCCGAATGCAGTATGCCTTTAAAGAAAAATAGAAGCTTTTTTAAAAAGACAAATAGGTAAAAGTTCAGTGAATTTCTATTAAAAATTTTATATGCTTGCAATTTATAAAAATACTGTTATTTTATAACATCTCTTAATTAAAGAGTCACTTAAATACCAATAAAGTACTTTATATGAATAAAGATATAATTCTGTATTGAACAAATTGAAAATCACCTAAAACCTCGTGTTCTTGTAGAAAGACTAGAAAATTATATATAATTTTATTAGTTTCAAACTTTAACAAATCTATTTCAATGCATATTCTTTTCACTAGAACATTTCTCTTAAGACATTAAGCTATTAAGCAAAATAATTTTCATTTAAAAACAGAAAAGACAAAGGATATAACAATTAATGTGCACATATCTGCTAGCTGACTTTTTAAGTGATGTCTATATATTTTTTATATTTGCTATAGACATCAACCCATTTTATACACGAATTTTGCACACCATTCATTGTGCTGTATCTTATATCGTTTTCATTTTGTATTCTTTATCATCAGTTCTTGATAAACTGTAAGTAAATGCTATAAGCACTAAATCATGAAATTTATGTAATCATGGTCCAGTTTTCACATATAAATTATTAATCCCTATCTTCAAAACTAATTTACTGTGATTTTTAAAACTCACTTGCATGTGTGTGTATATATATGTGTGTGTGTGTGTGCATGTGTGTGTATGTGTGACTTTGTATGTGTGTTTGTGTATGTATGTATGTTTCTGTGTGTGTATGTGTGTGTGTGTGTGTCTTCTTTGTGGTTATTTGTAGTTTACAAATTGAGGAAAGACTCTAAATGGAAACATTAAAAATTTGATAATCAAGCTGGGCATGGTGGCACATGCCTTTAATCCCAGCACTTGGGAGGCAGAGGCAGGAGGATCTCCATGAGTTCAAGGCCACCCTGAGACTACATAGTGAATTCCAGGTCAGCCTGGGCTAGAGTGAGAACCTATCTTGAAAAACCAAACAAAAAATTGATAATCGTTTAATACAAAGGAGATAATGTGAGGCTACCATTATTTAAGGGTTTGAGACAAAGGTTTCTGACACTATCAACCCATAGTTAAAACTCTTGGTTGGTTTCCATAATGTTTGACCTGATACTGACATATTTCATCCATGATGATCAAGGGAACTCAGAGAAAGATCACCATGGGGTAGTGGGTGATGCTGGGGAATCCACAAAACTCCTCAGCAGGTATTGGGGATGCTTTATGACCTCTGGAGATTGAGTGGGTTCCCACAGACGAATGTTGTCTGCCAAGATTAGGGTTGCAATGTTTTGTTTTAGAGTGATTCTCGTCACAAGTTATGGCGTTGGGTTGTGTCTCTGGCTTCAGTTTTGGTTATACTGCTGTAATTCTCTGTCATAATCACTCACCTTTACTTACCCTTTTATAATGCACAGATGATGCTGTGAACAGAAATAAACTATACAACCAAAAAACTGTTCAACCATTTTTCAGATTATTCTCTTTAAATTAAAAAGGAAGTAAAATAATTGAAAAATCTTGCTAATAAAGCAGAATAAAAACTACTCAAAATACAATGAAGTTTAATTGCAACTCTTAGGAAAGTTTGAAATGCTAAAATTGTGTAAGATATCCTGTCACTGTGTAAACTTTTCCCCAGTTGAACACTTATTCTTAATAGCTGATGTAATCTGCGCTTTGAGAATTAGATGGGTGTGAATAAATTATACATTTAAAGAAAAGTGTCTCATTTTTAATTATTTTGCTTGATATTTCTAAAGTATTTTATTTTCACTTCAGTAACTAATGGCCATTTTACTTTATGAACAATGGTTAATCAACTAGTATATCTGGATTCCTAACTGGATGCTGTTTAGTATCCTCAGGGAGGAGTGGAAAATAATGCTGATGATTATTAGGCTCTTAAATCAAAGACTAATTGTCAAAACCATCTTTATGTTTGATAGTCTAATATTAAAATAACATGTAATTATTTTTGTATTTAAGAGCTATAAAATATAAAATAGCCTTTTCAGTTATTGTTTTAGAAATTTCCATTTCTTCTATTCGGAAACTTTATCAAAGTTGCTTAGATACAAATTCTATGTAAAGCCAGAAGAATAATGTGGAAACAGCTGAGGTCTGTGAGATGAAGTCCGTCAGCATGGGATTTCAAAGATGGATCAAAAGTTTCAAGGCTTGGGATTCAAGGGAAAACCAAGAGATATTGGAAGGCCAGTGAAATAAATCCACCATTTTTTCTGATAGAAAATCCAGTAAAAGAACTAGGAAAAGGAAGAAAAGAAGTGGAATTAAGACCCCAAATAATATTGAAAGAAAATGATCCGCAGCTGAAGGAAGTCAGTTGCTTCAGATTGGGTAGCATCCTGGGCTCTTTGGCCAGTGAATGACAGGATGCTCATGGCTAGATAGATAATTGGATTAATTTTTCCAAGAGGAAAACAAAAGTGATGTCCATAATTACAGCAATTGCTGCAACATCCCATTAGGAAGTGGATGAGAACCTGGGGCTTTGATTATTCATCAGTGACCATGAAGACTTGGAGAGGATCCTTATCACCTGGTATGGAATAAGCGTGAGCCCAGGCTTCCTTCTGAAGGACCCCAATATATAGTGATCATCTGTAAGAGGACATGGAACTCTGTCAGACATTCAACTAATAAGATATTTCAGTAGTCACATATGGTCTCTCAAAGGTGTATTTTTTTGAAGTGGAATTATAGCTATTAGCCAAACATATATTTCTGATGTGAAAGCCCTGCTTTGTGATCTTTCCTAATTGTTTTCTTGCTATCTCATTTGCTTTTGGATTTTCCTTTTTTTACTGATAAAGAATTTATGCAAATTTTATGGTTTTAGTAATCGTAACAGTCTGTTTCAAATTGCACAAGTATTTTGTTTTAGGAAAGATTGAAGCATTTTTTTTGTTAGGAATTGTCAAAAGTGAAGTAGAAGAACATCTTTGTTTTTCATATTCCTAAGATATTATAATATTCAAATTATATTATAGTTGTATTAGAAAATTATAATAGTCTAATTAAGCAGGTTGCTTGTATTTGTTCCAACTGGGAATGATAGCAAATTTTACCCACTCTATTTTTTTATGCTGAATTGTGTCATAAACTTCTGTAGTACTCTCCCATTTGGGAAGAGTATTGTTCAGCAAAATCCATATTCATTCACTGAATATAAGTTATTAGACAGTACCTATAAGACACCACTTGGTTTAAAACTGAATTCTAAAAACAAAAACAAAACAAAACAAAAACAAAAACAAAAACCCTTTCTCCATAGCATTAACCCTAGAGTCTGACATAAGGAATCCAGAATTGAGTCAGTGTTTGTTTTATTCAAATATTCAGTAGTTTCTCTTATGCATCACGTGTGTGTTTACACCGTTTGATGTTTTTATATGAACTATATAGTGCTTTATGTATATAAAGAAGTAGTCTTGAGTGTCATACCAATTTCACTTCCCTTTATTGAAATACTAATTTTTCCTTAATATGTCTTCACAATGATAGAAGAAAATCTCACTCTCTTGTATTTCTTTTCCATGTTATAAAATTGATACAGATCATACTATATTTAATTACATTTCACAGTGATGTGACCATTACCCAGGAAATGTTAAGGTAGCAGACATGTCACCTACAGAGGTGAAGGGGTGGGACACAACACCATCATGCTTCTCTCTACTAGAGGAAATCAATTGCTAAACATACCTCTAGAAATACCTTTTCTGTTTAGTTCAGTTTTCTAATAAAGAAAAAAACAAGTTTCTGAACATGAGGGCTTATTCTTTTTTTAAAAAAATATTTTATTTATTCATTTTCAAGCAGAGATACAGAGAGAGAGAAAGAGAGAGCGCACCAGGGCCACCACCTTGTGGGTCTGGCTTATGTGGGTCCTGGGGAATTGAACCCTGGGCCTTAGGCACTGGAGGCAAGTGCCTTAACCACTGAGCAATCTCTCCAGCCCAAGGGCTTCTTCTTGAGACACTCTAGGAGGGTTATTTCTTTTTCCATGCATGTCAGTGGCTCCTGCATCCATCAAGTCTCTCCAACATGAAGGCAGGAAGGAATCCTCACCCCAGAGCAACAGTGGTTTCTGTCCTGTCCTCTGTTCAGACTGACTCTGCAGGCATTGGGCCCAATTTCAATATGTTTCTCTTGCTGGAACTCATAGCTATAACTCTGTGTGAATTTCTCAGCTGACAACATCACTCATCCATGCTACATTGTGAGCAGACAAGCTTGCTGTGCTCTGCTGGGTTCACAAAGTCTTATGTCCTTTGGGTCACCGAGATTGAAGATCAGCCTATTATTCCTGCACCTGTGACTGGGGTGGGTGTTCTGTGCTCAGGTCTCTCTACATACACAGTCCATCAGGACTGTATTGGCCATTAAGAAATATTAAGAACCAAACGTGTAGTGAGTCCAAGGTATTTTCTAGAAGTTCTGGTCAGTGTTGGAGTGGTTTTGCACACATAACTTGTGAACTTGTCATTGAGTTCCATCACATCACAACATGCCAACAAATGCCCCCTGAAATGCCTCAGCCTGGGCTTATTACAACTTTATCTTATGAGTTGCACTTGGTTCACTTCACATATAAAAAGTCTTATCCAGTTAAATAAACAGAATGGTTTCAATATGGAAAATAAAGTCTCTTGAAATTTCCTGGTCATCATTCATTATATGTGAGTATGAAACTAGTATATCTTTAGATTGTTTTATAATAAAAGGTTTGATTTTTGAAGCTTCTGTTTGACCTGTGTCTCATAGGAAAAAAAAGCATTGAATGAATTTTGCCTTGGGATTAGGAAAGAATTTCCAATAACTTTTGTAATTCCCTCGAATATCCTTCAGCCATTTGGTACCACCTTCTCAGTGCCCACTCATGCTCCTTTATATGTGATAATAATGTCTTCCAGCAAATTCCATAGCCCTGATGGATTCTGAGGACCCAAGGAAACAGCTCAAGAATAGGAGAATTGTACATAAATAAATAGTAGCTATTTGTCAAGTTTAAAAAATGCTCAATGCAATGGATTTTAATGAAGGTTAAACTTATAGGCATTTAATAAAACCAATACTCAGCATAAAGACTAAAATCAAGAATAAAAGCAATATTTAACAAAACTGAGATTACAAAAAAAAATAAAAAAGGATCAGCCAGGCATGTTGGTGTACACCTTTAATTCCAGGACTACAGAGTGAGTTCTGGGTCATCCTGGGCTAGAGTAAGACCCTACCTCAAAAAAAGTGCTAAAATTTTTTTTAAATTTTAATATTAATAAAATTTAACAATATTTCTCATTTGTGTAATAAAGGATACACCTATCTAAAATGTAGAGAAATGTTTTACTTAATAAGGAATGATATGGATGGTTCTGTGTTTTACAAATACTTTAGAGAGTTTGTTATTAGTAATAATCAGATACCAAATATATGCATATTCAAGATTCTAATGTAATTTTGGAGAAATAAGAAATATCTTAAATGTCCATGATCCTCATATTAAAGACTTGTTTGAAGAGGTCCCTTTAGGGTTAACAAATCAGTGTGGATTCCTCTAATTATGAGAATGAATGAAAGAGAATTGTCATGCCAAGATCTCTTGCTAGGACAAATGAACTCCAGGTGTTCAGTCCGCTTTATGCACTTGGCTTTACAAAGAAAATAGGGATAGAACCCAGGCCAGCAGGCTTGCAATCAAGTTCTTCCAAAGCACTGAGCCATTTCACCAGGCCCAGGATTCTTAAAAAATAATCAGTATTTAGTGTTTGATTTATGTGACTGTAAGATAAGAGGGTGGCTGTAATAGATCTGAGAGTTGCAACACATGTATAATGATAATATCACTTGAAAAGTCCAAGGATACTGATTGAAGCACTTGGGAGATAAATTACTTGATGGTACAATTAGCAGTCAGGCAAGGATTGTGCTGAGATTCACCTCTCTGCGTTCACAGTGGAGCCTTGAAAAAATACAGTAGGAAAAAAATTCTTGATTCAATATATCTTTGTGTTTTATTTCATGTAAGAAAGAAAAAAGGAGAGAAAGAGAATAATCAAATGGAAGAGACGGGGCCTGGGAGAATGATTAATCTAACAAGCAATCAAGATCCTGCATGGCATGGCGGGGGAACACAACCTCTGTTCAAGTCAAAGCACTGTGTTCTGTGACCTAGTTATGGTTAAATGACTGCCAGCACACTCAGGACTTTCTGTCATTCTGTCAAGAAAATAAGAGAGCAAGGTTGGTTACTGTTGAATGGCTCATCTAGGATCAATGAAAATAACTTCACACACGTTATCTAAAGCAGGTAGGATCTTAGAGGCTTGGAGGTAGGTTTCATCTCCTCATCACAGCTGTCCTGTTATTTATACTGAGAATACTAAGAGTCACATCTGGAAAAGGCCACAAAACCTCCCCCACCCTCGTCAGAGTAATCATTAGAGAGCCCAGATCTCATGAGTCCAGAGTCAAACCTATTCTTTTTCTAAAAAAAAAAAAAATATATATATATATATATATATATATATATATATATATTTATTCATTTTCAAACAGCGAGAGAGAGAGAGAGAGAGAGAGAGAGAGAGAGAGAGAGAGAGAGAGAGAGAGCGCACCAGGGCCACCACCTTGTGGGTCTGGCTTATGTGGGTCCTGGAGAATTGAACCTGGGACCTTAGGCACTGGAGGCAAGTGTCTTAACCTCTGAGCCATCTCTTCAGCCCCCAAACTATTTTTTTTCCATAGATTATTACCTTCCAAATAAGTCTTCCAAATGAGGCTGAATCAGTCATGAGAAGAAATTATAATATGTTCTAATCACCTTGACATTTTACCCCATGATCACATTTAAGTATGATTTATGTAATTATCAAAAATTGTTTCAGAGCCTGAAGCAACACACGGTCCTGTTGATATTTTTTTTTATTATTTCATCTCTCTTTTCCTTCAGGTTCAATCAATAAATTTTAATGTCAGTGCACACTGATATTTAAACCTGAAGAAAATAAGATCTATGTATAAACTTATATGTACGAAAACACATGCAATGCATCAAATTTGTCTGCTAACCATTGCACTTAGAATAATGACAGTCAAATACACTTTCCAAAATATTATGCAACTTAACAAAAATAGTTAATATACTATCCCATAATGCAGAGTCAAAATATAAATAGCCTTAGTATAAAGGGATTTCTATAAATCTAAATTTATAAAGACGTAAACAACAGAAAAGAAAGCCAAAGAAGCCCTTGGCCTACCAAAGCCAATTCTATCTTTTATGTCAGAAGACAGTGTTAGGTTGAGCCAGTGTGGATAAAGAAATGAATGGATAGCAGGCAGAGCTCACAGACAATCATGAAAGAGAAGAAAATACACTTGGATGAAGGAAATACAAAGGACCTGAATCTGGAGGTTAGAGTTCCAGGCATGACTAGTGATAAGGCAAAAAAGTTCTGCAAATTTTTGAGGAAAAGGAAAATGGCAATTTTCACGCCCCTCCTCTAAGAAAGAAGAAAAAAGAACTGAAGAGAAGTTACCTCATTTAAAGCTAGAGAGTGCAGGGAAAAAGGAAAATCAGAAATTCTATGCTGATGACAGAGAATTTCCAAGAAGGAAAACACGCAGTTTCTTCCCATCCCCACTTCACAAGAAGGTTGTTGATAGAAAAAGAACTAAAGCCTTTTCTTTTTAAAAGTATTTTTATTTATTCATTTTCAAGGAGAAAGAGAGAGAGAGAGAGAGAGAGAGAGAGAGAGAGAGAGAGAGAGAGAGAGAGAGAGAGAGAGAGAGAGAGAGAATGCACCAGGGCCACCACCTTGTGGGTCTGGCATATGTGGGACCTGGAGAATTGAACCCAGGGCCTTAGGCACTGCAGGCAAGTGCCTTAACTGCGGAGCCACCTCTCCAGCCCCTAAAGCCTTTTCTTTTTTTTTTTTAATATATATTTATTGTCCATAATGAGTTACATTATTTAGTGGGCAAACCATGCGTTG
>PVHP010025125.1:0-17578 GCA_004024765.1 Zapus hudsonius
GCCAGGAAGACTGGGATGAGTACTAAGATATACAGGATACCTTGCCACAAGGACTAATACAGACAGCCCACAGAGGAGGATATACAACTGATCAGGGATGGGGAGGGGGGGAATTGGGAATTCGGGATAACAACGCATGGTTTGCCCACTAAATAATGTAACACATTATGGACAATAAATATATATTAAAAAAAATATTTAAGCTGGGCGTGGTGGCGCATGCCTTTAATCCCAGTACTTGGGAGGCAGAGGTAGGAGGATCGCCATGAGTTCAAGGCCACCCTGAGACTACATAGTGAATTCCAGGTCAGCCTGGGCTAGAGTGAGACCCTACCTTGAAAAAAAAAATTTATTCATTTTCAGGCAGAGAAATAGAGAGATAGATAGATAGATAGAGAACACACCAGGGCCACCACCTTGTGAGTCTGGCTTATGTGGGTCCTGGGGAATTGAACCCGGGGCCTTAGGCACTGGAGGCAAGTGCCTTAACCTCTGAGCCATCTCTCCAGCCCGACATTTTCTTTTATAAATACTATTGGGATTACTGGATATCCACACATAGAAGAAACTAGACCCTTATTCTCATATCTTGTACAAAGTCCACTAAAATGTATCAAAGACCTTAATGTAATACCTTAAACTTTTAAGTAGTAGAGGAAAACCTCAGGAAATACCTCAGGATATAGACATAGACAATGACTTTCCCATTAGTACTCCAAGATCTCAGAAAATCAGCAAGGTTTAGCTGGGCGTGGTGGCACGCCTTTAATCCCAGCACTCGGGAGGCAGAGGTAGGAGGATCGCCGTGAGTTCAAGGCCACCCTGAGACTATATAGTGAATTCCAGGTCAGCCTGGACTAGAGCGAAACCCTACCTTGAAAAACCAAAAAAAAAAAAAAAAAAAAAAAAGCAAGATTTGATAAATGGTGTTGGATCAAACTAAAAGAGCTTTTGCATAGCAAAGGCAACTTCTAGAATGGGAGAGAATTTTTGTCTCATATTCATCCAGCAGAGGATTCATCTGCAGAACATGTAAACAAGTAGACAAGTTAGCATCAAAAGTAGTCCAGTTAGTAAATGGGGTCTGCAGGCATGATGGTGCATGTTGTGATCCCAGCAGTTGGTAAGGAAGATTGCAAATTGAAAGCCAGCCTGGGCTACATAGTGGGACCCTGTTTTCAAAGCCAAATGAAACTAAAACAATCTGAACTAAACATTTTCAGAAGGAGAAATTACAAACAGCCAATATTTATATTTAGCCACCAGGTATAATGCAAATAAAGGCCACATTTTTGGGGTGGGGAGAAAGTTCAGTGGACCAAGTGTCCTCTGATCTCCACATGCATGCTGTGGCTTGTGTATGCACTCATGTACACAACACACATACATGAATGCACACTCACATGTACAAGCAACATTCAAATTATGTCTCACCACAGAATTTCTGGTCATTATCCACCAAGTTGGGGGGGATTGGAAGAAATACTGATAAAGATGTGGGGAAATAGGTACCCATACATACTGTTAGAAACGTAAATTAGTATAGTCACTGTGGAAATCAATATAGAAGTTCCTCAAAACACTAAAAATGGGCCTGGAGAGATGGCTTCAACAGTTAAAGGCACTTGCTTACAAAGCCTGATGGCCTGGGTGCAATTCCCCAGTACCCATGTAAAGCCACAGATGCACAAAGCGTTGCATGTATCTGGAGTTTTTTTGCAGTGGCAGGAGGTCTTGGTAATCCATCCTCTTTTGTTTTTGTCGAAGTAGGGTCTCACTTGTCCTGTTACTCTAGTTCCAGGCTGGCCTTGAACTCACACTTCTACCTCTGCCTCCCAAGTGTTGGGATTAAAGGCTTGTGCCACCATGCCCAGCCTCTTCTCTTTCATCTCTCCTCCCTCCCTCTCTCTTAAAAAAAAAAAAACCCTAAAACTAAAAATGGAGGCCTGGGGAGATGCCTCAGCAGTTAAAGACACTTCCTTGCAAAGTTTGGTAGTCAAAGTTTGATTTCTCATTACCCACATAAAGCTAGATACAAGTGGTGCATGCACCTGGAGTTTGTTTGCAGAGGCAGCAGGTCCTGGCATGCCTATTCTCTCCCTCCCTCTGTCTTTCAAATGAATAAGTAAAAATATTTTTTTTGTTTTTTAAAAAAATATATTATGGGCTGGGGAGATGGCTCAGCAGTTAAGGCACTTGCCTCCAGTGCCTAAGGCCCCAGGTTCAATTCCCCAGGACCCACATAAGCCACACCCACAAGGTGGTGGCCCTGGTGCGCTCTCTATCTATCTATCTATCTATCTATCTATCTATCTATCTATCTATCTATCTCTCTGTATCTCTCTGCTTGAAAATGAATAAGTAAAAATATTTTTTTGTTTTTTAAAAAATATATATAAAAAAACCCAAATCTAATACCGGAACTATCACATGATGCAGTGGTACAACTACTGCCTGTGTACCTGAAGACATGAGAGTACACCCAGTAGGCCACGTTCTTGTAGCACTAGTCACAGTAGCCAAGTTATGGAATAAGCCTCCGTGATACCTGGCAGTGGTTAAAGAAAATGCTAAATTGACTGTGCACTGGAACTAGATGGTAAGATCCTGTTGCTGAAGACACCTTATGCTTGGGCTGTTGGTCACTGAGAAATCAAGCTGGAGCTGAGCTAGAAACCTCCTCCCTGTTAAGTAGCTGTAATGATGTTGGAAAGACCTATGCAGCTTGCTGGGGGGAGAAAAGTCATCAATGGTCTTAACCAGTAGTGGAGCCTGAAAGGTTTACAGCTGGCCAGTCAGGCTAACTGTACCAATTGATGCATTGGTAGCCTGTTTGTTATGGGGGAAGCCGACTATTTTCTGATCGAATTTGAGGCCCATTCCACAGGAGGGAATTAATGCCTGGTACTGAAAACCTAATCAAAAGCCTGTGGCTTGGGAGGTCATAAACCCTAGAGGAAAACTACTACAGTTGTCTAGCAAAATGGATATATTATGTCCACCAAATTGCCCTCTAAATACTTATGTTTTTTCCCATACACTAATGCTATTCTCACTTCTAGTTAGAGAAGTTTCTCTTTTCTGATGGCTGTGACCACTGGGGTGACTCATCAAATTGCTGAGAAGAAGTGATAGTGGAGTGTTCAGCACTGAGACATCGCTATCACACCTTCCAAGGCTCAGAGAGCATTGGGAAAGAGATGGTGGAAAGAGTGTAAGAGCCAAAGGAAGGGGAGGAGTACTTAAAATACTGTCTTCCAGACACGAAGTGGCTGTGACATTCATGACCTCACAGTGGCTGATGATCTACACAAGATCTGCATAATAGGAGGGGAAATGATGTCATCAAAATAGGAGACTAGTTGGAAAGAAGAGATTTAGTGGAAGGGGATAGGTCAGGGGCAAAAGGAAAGGCAGTGGGAGGGAGTTATGATCATAGCATATTGTCTATATGTGGAGGTTGTCAATAAAAGAAAGAAAATGTTTCACTGGGTTAGGGACATGGCTCAGTAGTTAAATACACTTGTTTGTAAAGCCTGTCAGCTCAGGTTCAATTCCCAGCACCCATATAAAGTTTGATGTAAAGTAGTGCATGTGTGGTACATATATACCCAAACAACACACACACACACACACACACACACACACACACACACACACACACAAATAAATTTTAAAAATGAAAAAAAGAAGCCGGGCGTGGTGGCACACGCCTTTAATCCCAGCACTCTGGAGGCAGAGGTAGGAGGATTGCTGTGAGTTCAAGGCCACCCTGAGACTACATAGTGAATTCTAGGTCAGCCTGGGCTAGAGTGAGACCCTACCTCGAAAAAAAAAAAAATTAAAAAAGAAAATGTTATCTATATTCACAGTGTTAAAGAAGAATTTGTTTATTCTTGCTATCATTTCCTATTGGAGCCCTACTCAGGAAAATGTTCTGTATCTTAACATGTTTCTTCTATGAAATCAAGTCGTTTGCAGAAAAATGGATGGAACTGGATAGCATCATGCTAAGGGAAAAAAGCCAGACTCAGAAAGAGAAGTGTCACATGTTTTCTCTCATGAGTGGAACCTACAGGGGAAGAAAAGATGAGGGACATAATTTGCGTACAGACACATGAGACTTCTGGTGTATTTTATTGCTTTGAATTGTCTAGAAGTCTAGCACATCATTTTCTGTGATGTGGGAAAGAAGAATAGTTGCCTGTTGTAGTTACCTTTTTGTTGCTGGGACAAAATATCCGACCAGAACCAGATGGTGGGAAGAAGGGTTTATGTTGGCTTACAGTCTCAAGGGGAAGCTTCATGATGGCAGGGTGGGGGGGAAGCAAGGCATGAGTAGAGGGTGGACGTTACCTCTGCCACGGCAGGTGGACAACAGCAGCAGGAGAGTAAGCTGAACTCTGGCAAGGGGGAGCTGGCTAGAACACCCCTAAGCCTGCCCCCAACAACACACCTCCTCCAGCAAGTTTTCATCACTCAAATTGCCACCAGCTGGAGATGAAGCACTCACAACACATGAGTTTATAGTGGTTACCTGGTTCTAACCACCACACCCATGTAGGAAGTTAGACCTGCTTTTCCTCCTCTCTTTGGAATTTTTTTAAAATACAAATACTTCTATGAGCAGTCTATTATGTTTTATATACTGGAATGCTGCATCAAATTAAATACACTGTCCTCTGCAGTGGTTTTAAAGGAAGTCATGGTATAGGAAATTACATGATTTGTTTTAATCTGTTTAGAGCAAATTATAATTATAAAACCTCTCTTAGAATTTTATATCATTTCTCCTGATTTTACTGTGTTAAATTTCTTCTTTTTGTAGTGATGTTTATAATTTGATGTTTAAAAAAATTAAAAAAATATATCCAGGCATGGTGATGCAGGCCTTTCATGCCATCACTTGAGAGGCAGAAGGTTCAGAAGTTCAAGGTCATCCTTGACTGCATAGGGAGTTTGAGGCCAACCTGGGCAACATGAGACTCTGCATATAAATAAAAAAAAATGTGGCTGGAGAGATGACTCAGTGGTTAAAGGTGCTTGGTTGCAAAACCTGAAGACTTGGGTTTAATTCCCCAGTACCCACGTAAACCCAGATGTACACAATGGTGCATGTATCTTGACTTCATTTGTAAGTGGCAGGAGTCCCTGGCATGCCCATACTCTCTTTCTCTGCCTCTTTCTCTCTCTCTCAAATAAATAAAAATAATAGCATCTGAATCACTCATTCCCATCCTTCTTTGCTTGTGTGTGTGTATAACGTGGTGTGCTATGTGTGTGTGGTGTTTGCATGTGTATGTGCCCTTGTGGTGCCCATACACTCACCTGATTTGGGTATGCTCACTGGTGGTGCCTGGAGTGGAAAGTCCCATGTCCTGTCCATTTTCGTTTGAGTTAGAGTGTCTTACTGATCCCATAGTGTTTTTTCTCAAGCTTTAGTGATTTCCTGATTTCTGCTCCCCTATGGACCTGGGGTTACACACATGTGTGGCCACGCCCAGCTGTTTAACATGAGTTCTGGACATTTGAACTTTGGCAGTATCAGGCTGCTCAGCCATCTTTCCAGTGCTCATTACCATTGTCATTGTCGTCCCCCACCCCTCCCCAGGTAGGGTCTCTCTCTGGCTCAGGCTGACCTGGAATTCACTATGTCTGTCTCTAGGTGGCCTTGAACTCACAGCAGTCCTCCTACCTCTGCTTCCCCAGTGCTGGGATTAAAGGCAGGTGCCACCATGCCCAGCATTTTAAAAAATATTATTTATTTGCAACAAAAGAGAGAGAGAGAGAGAGAGAGAGAGAGAGAGAGAGAGAGAGAGAGAGAGAGAGAGAGAAAATGAATAATGGGAGCACCAGGGCCTCTTGCCACTGTAATGGAGCTCCAGATGCATGTACCACTGTGCATCTGGTTTTACGTGGGTACTGGGGAATGGGACCTGAGTTGTCAAGCTTTGCAAGCAAGCACCTTTAACTGTTGAGCCATGTCTCCAGCTCCCCTTACTGTTTTTAAGATTGTAGCTATCAAGTCATAGAAAACTCTGCCAAGTGTGGTGGCACATACCTTTAATCCCAGCACTGGGGAGGCAGAGGTAGGAGGATCACTGTGAGTTCAAGGTCACCCTGAGACTACATAGTGAATTCCAGGTCAGCCTGGGCTAGAGCGAGATCCTGCCTCGAAAAATGAACAAACAAATACAATAAAACAAAACAAAACAAAAAAGTGGGACCATCTTTTTTTTTTTTTTTTTTTTTTTTTCCCTGAGGTAGGGTCTCTAGCCTAGGCTGACCTGGAATTCACTATGTAGTCTCAGGCTGGCCTTGAACTCATGTTGATCCTCCTGCCTCTGCCTCCTGAGTGCTGGTATTAAAGTCGTGCACTACCACGCCCGGAACCATCTTAACATAGTTGAGATCATGCTAAGTAGGTTGATAGTTTAGTTTTTCTCTAATAAGACTTTAAATTGCTAAAGAAAAGCCCTAGTACTCTTATGCATTCATTGTCACTGAACAGATATGCACATGAATTAATATGAATACATGTTTATTTAAGGCCCATATGCTTCAAGGAAAGGTTATTGTCTTTCAGGCACAAGAGTCATCTAGAACATGTAGAAGACCACAAGGAATGCCCCTGGCTTGAGGTGCAGATGAGGACCTGTTCCCATGACCTGAGCTCGGTCTAACAATGTTTCTTTGTTTGTAGATTCCTCTTTTTGGTGCAAAGACTGTGGGCCGGAGAAGTCCTGATGAACCTGCACTGAGCAAAGCTGAGTTTGTTGAGAAAGTTCGCCAGAGTAACCAGGCCTGTCATGACGGAGATTTTTACACAGCTATCACCCTGTATAACGAGGCCCTGGCTGTTGACCCTCAGAACTGCATCTTGTACAGCAACAGATCTGCAGCCCATATGAAGATCCAGCAGTACGACAAGGCTCTGGATGACGCCATCAAAGCCCGGCTCCTCAATCCCAAGTGGCCCAAGGTAGCAAGTGCACTTACTGTCACAGAATCTTAGGTGCACTTTTCTTATTGTAACACAAGATTTTGTTGATTTTGTGCAGGTATTCATAGATTCAGGACTTTAGCAAAATGTAGAATGACTCCATTAACCTTATGGGTTAGCGACTATCATCCCTTTTAATGCTCTGTAAATGTGCTTGCTGCCCAAGTTGAATTCTTTTCCTGTATGTTTGAGATTTTGTTTTTTCTCTCTCAATCTCTTGATAGCATATTGGACACATTCTAGTTATTTAGGTTTTAAGTATCTGTTTTCATACAAATGTTTCAGATGGGATAAAATAATTATGTTTATTTCCTTTAGTTTAAATTAACTAATTTTAGTTCCATTAGTACCTGCTTGTTTTCAGAATGACATTTAATCAGGAAAACTTTTTTTAAAATTTCTTTTATTTGCAAGGAAAGAGAGAGAATGGACATGCCAGGGCCTCTTGCCACTGCAAATGACCTCTAGACTCATGCATCATTTTGTGCATCTGGCTTTATGTGTGTACTGGGGAACCAAACCCAGGCTGTAAGGTTTTGCAAGCAAGCACCTTAACTGCTGAGCCATCTGTCTAGCCTAGAAAATTTAATTTTTTAAAATAAATCATTGAAAAACTGGGCATAGTGGTGCTCACCTGTAATCTTAGCACTTGGGAGGTAAGGCAGGAGGATCAAGGTCAGCCTGGGCTACATAAATTCCTGTTACAGAAAACCCAAAACAAACAAATAAATCATTGTAATTATATTCCCATGAGTACTGTAGGGCTTGAGTTGTTATCTTTATTTTGTATATACAGACCCTGGGTGGAAGTTGAGGCTTGTGGTATGGGGTGGCATGAGGGTTCAGGGAGCTAAGGTATACCGGCTCATGTCATTCATAGAGGAGGACTCCTTTGGCTGAACTCAAGCACAGGTACCCTCACCACTTTGAGGGAAGTTGATCCGTGAAACCTGGAGTGTCACCAGTGGTCTCCAGGACTCCACGTGGTCAGGCTGATTGAGGAGCAGCTCATCCCTAAAGGTTTTTTTTTTTTTTTTGGTTTTTCGAGGTAGGGTCTCACTCTAGCCCAGGCTGACCTGGAATTCACTATGTAGTCTCAGGGTGGCCTTGAACTCATGGTGATCCTCCTACCTGTGCCTCCCGAGTGCTGGGATTAAAGGCATGCACCACCATGCCCGGCTATCCCTAAAGGGTTTGAAGCCAAAATGCAGAGCACAAGCAAATGGTACAAAAGGAAGAGCTACCCTGGACTGAGGTCAGAGTGACTGGGGCTTAGCCTTCATTCAGTTCCTGTGGTTTCCCTGCATCAGGAAGCCCTGTCCTGCTATCATTCCCCAAATGCCACACATTTCTTGCCTGATCCTGGTCACTCTGCTCAGCAGTGGGCAGATCAACTTTGGGGAGGTGTAGATGGGACTCCTGTTTTTGAACTTTTATAGCCACTAATATGTCTTGAGAGAGCTGAGCTTTACACCCAGAGGCAGCTTCATTCTTTGCATCATGAGATAAGACATCTGGGACCCAAATGACCATGGCAAACAGATTCAGGTATTATCCGGGCCGCTTACAGTGGGTACTCTTCTGCATCTCCCCATTGCAGCATGATGTGCTCTGCAGTGGGCGAGAAGTTGGTCTTTCTAGGGGGCTTGTGGTCCTGCACACTAACCCAGAGCTAGAGGCGACAAAGGCAGTGTGGCCTCTTGTGGTTTTTTTTCTGACTGCCTTGCTTGTCACAGCTTTTTATGATCTTAATGTGGTTATTGGGCCCCTGTAGTGACTTTGTGATGCTGGACAAACATCCAGCCAGAAATAGCTTATGGGAAGAAAGGGTTTGTTTCAGGAGTACAGAACCCAGGGAAACACCATCAATGGTGGAAGAAGGTGGCTCATTCATAGCAGAACAGAGAGAGAAATCCAATAGCCAGCAAACATGAGCAGCCAGAGCTCAAACTTCTCTGAACACACCTTAGAGCTGGACTAGCGACACTTCCTCCAGCAGGTCCCCGCACTCTCTGAGCTGACTGAAGCTGCCTGGGAACCATGAGTAAGGGAAAGGGAAATCCAACAGGCTCTGCTTGTGGCTGGGCTCCTAAATGCGGGGCTTGGTACTGGTCACAGCCCCAGCAACTACTTTTGGAACTGGCAGCCATAAAAATTTGGCAGCTGTCCTGTTGGTCTATGTGGTCACCGTGAGGTGATGACTGCTTTCGGTGACATAAAAGAGAACCCTGAACATACTGTGAAACTTTCCACCAGACAGTGAGGATGCCTTAGAGGGAGGAGGGAGCATTCCAGTGAGTCTCTCATGCACAAATGTGAGGAGACATTGTCTTGCTGGCTTGGACAGAGATATGAAAGACTACCAGCCTAACAAGGCCTTGCTGGCACTATGACCATCTGTCTGCAACAGAGCAACACCAGAAATTCTCAAAAAGGAAAGAGAAAAGAAAGCATGGTCAGACCGTGGAAAGGACCAGGTCCATTTATTGGGCCTTCTGATTAATGGTGAATCTAATGTCACTTTACTGGACCAGGGGTGTGTTTCAGGTACTGTCTCATTGCTGGAACAAAGCATCCAACCAAAAGCAGCTGATAGAAGGAAAGGCTTTGTTTTGGCTTAGAGTCTTGAGGGGAAGATTCATGATGGCAGGGGAAAACATGGCATGAACAGGCTGGATACCACCTCTGCCATGGCAGGTGGAAAACAGCAGCAGGAAAGTGAGCAGACTAACACTGGCAAGCTAGGGGCTGATAACCCTCAAGGTTCACCCCCAGTGACACACCTCCTCTAGCAAGGCTCCACCTCTCAAATTGCCACCAGCCAGGGAGCAAGCATTCAGAACACATACGTTTATGGGGGGGACACCTCATTCAAACCACCATAGGGTAGAACTCAAGTGCTTGGTTAGGGGGAACCCTAGATGACCAGAGGCCTTAAAATAAACTAACAACATTGTGATGATTTTGTTGTCAACTTGATTTGTTAGCAATCTACGGTAATCTCGAGTGTTGTGTATCAGATTTCCTCTGAATTAAAGAGAGAAAGGAGATTCAGGAAGTCATGTTAGCTAGAAACAAACATCCCTTCCTGGGAAGCCAGTGCAGGAAGGAAATTCCAGAGACTCAGGAAGTCAACAAGTCTAGGAAAGGGTTGCAAGACCCTGTCCTAAGACTGTATAAAGGGGAAGGAAATCTTTCTCTCCCTCCTGCCTGTTTGCTGGTGTGTGTGTGTGTGTGTGTGTGTGTTGGTGATGGCTTCTCTTTCTCTTTCTGCTTGCACCTGTGAAAGGGGGCTAGCCTCTTTCACCATTATGGAACTTCTCCTCGACCTGTAGCTTCAATAAGTCTTCTTCTCCCATAACTGTGCCTGGTTTGGAGGTTCATTCCAGTGGTGCATGAGCTGACTATGGCAAATATATTAGTCCACCACAAATGTCTAGCAAGTGTTGGCCCTAGTGGACACAGGGACAAACTGCATCTTGTTAAAAATCCTAACTGTTCCTAGATTGGCCATGTACATTGATGGACATGGGGGCCAAACCATTAAGGTAAAGGTGGCTACCATCATCCTGGGCGTATGGCACCTTGCATCCAGAACATAAACAGTGAGTAAATACCTCTTGGGAATGGATATCCTGGCTGGACTTATCACTCACTGATGACAGTGGATGAATTCCAAGGTAAGATATGGATCATAAAAACAGTGGTACAAGGACACCCAGTCTTGGCCCCCAAGTATTGCCTGTTCCCCACCAGATACATATAATAAGCAATGCCCTACATAGTGAATTCCAGGTCAGCCTGGTCTAGAGTGAGACCCTACCTCGAAAAACAAACAAACAAACAAACAAAAACAACAACAACAAAAAATCAAACAAACAAACAAAAAAGAAGTAACAATGCCAACTTACTGATGGACATAAAGAGATTACACAGACATTCTTGCAGCTGGAGAACCCACAGAGCCTGACAGCCTGCCATGGCCTTGGAGCCAGGAGGATTTGGTCACTTGGAAGAGGCCAGATCCTGTTTCATTGTTGCACTGCATTAGTGATGTGATTGATGTTAACCTCTGATTTTCTTGCAGCTTTAGAAGCTTCAGCAAGGAGTCTGAGAGCTGTTCTAACATCTTGGGGATGGGCTATGACCATGTACTAAAGTACAGGGGCCTAGAGAGAGTTGCTTTCTTGGGTAAAACCAAAGGGGTTCCAGGGTCCATGGTGGATAAGATCCAGGCCTACCCCTGACCAGTGCCTATGAAACAGTTATAAACTTTTGTGGTCTATTAGATATTGGAAGATACTCATTCCTCATATAGCCTTTATATACTCATTGGAAGAGGAGACCAAGTGAGGCTTCGTTTGCTGCCCCGTGTACAGTACAGGGCAGTGCAGAGCAGTGATTACGAGTTATAAAGTACACACTGCCTTTCAAATTACATGTCACTGTTGACACAATTGGAATGGGCTGAGGTTTATGGCAAAGGATGGGTAAATGATTGGAGTCCATTAGATTCTGGTCTTAGTTATGGATAGGATGCATTGTATGTTGCCCTACAGTCCTGTGAACCCATTACTGGGCAGTGTAAGGTCCGCATATCTCATCCCACAGTGGATAAAATCCTGGTTGTTTACCTCTAAGTTAGGAATAGCTTAGATGCCTACATTAGCCAAGTAGGGAGCATATTTAGAGTAATGATAGCAGAACCTCAGGAAGTGTGGGTCCATAGAGTACATAGCAGCCTCTGATATGCTGTATCTCATGGAAACTACAGAACCTAGGCTTATGAGGAAGATCCTGCCCCCACCCCCTGAGCCCGAGTATACTGATGTGCCAAGAGTGGCTATAAAACTGCCCATTGATACCCTGTGGGTTCAGTCAGGAAAAGGACAATGCTTCTAGGCCTAGAAGGGTAATCTTTAGTATGCTGTGGTGGCCTGTGGGCCAAGGGGCAGCCCTGGATCCATGAAAGCATGTGCTTTCTAAAGGAGTGGGGTGTGAGGAAGATAGAAAGGGCTGGTGTGTATTAGACAGCATACCACAAATGTAAACAGGTACTGGCCAACATGGCCTCGGTTGAATGTCCAGCTAGAAATGAATTATTAGAGTACATCTAATGTTTGTTATGACTGTCATAAAATATTCAGTGATCTCTGGTGTGAGAGCAAAAGAACTGAACACAATAGAACGTGGGCTTTCTCTGCATGAAGTGTGGTGTAGTGGGTCTCTCCCAGAGTAAAGCACATTGCTTTCTTCTGGCCTCCCAGGGATGGTCTAAACTTCCCTGCACCTTGTAATGCTTTTCCCTGGCTATAGAGCATGGACCCTAGGACCCATACAACTGGCACAGGAAGCAGGGTTGAACCCCACAACCTGGAACTGTAAGCTGAAATAAACTCTTTGTCCCATAAGCTGATTTTTGTCCCAGCATGGATAAGATATCAGATAGACTATCTGATGACATTCTTAGCCTTGGCTTTGGTGGAAACTAGGGTGTGTTTGGTGTATTTCAAAAGGATTTATCTAATAGTTACAAGGATATTAGGTCACACACAAAAGGGGGCAATAAATGGCCACTTGGAGAGCTAAGATAGCCCAGGATGTTTTAGTTCTGGGTCTGAAACATTCCGCCTCTCCATAGTCATGGCTCTGACCAACCAACCTTACATTGTGTGCCTTCTTATTTCTTCTGGGAACTTTAGTTCATGGCATCTTGTAGCAAAAGACTTAATATAAGTGTTATATGATACAGCTTTCTTAAAAGTGAAGGAATGGTTGGGACTGGGGAGGTATCTCAGTGGTTATGGATGCTTGTAAAACCAAATGCACAAAGTGGTGCATGTCTTATTTTTTGCAGTAGCAAGAGGCCCTGGTGCCCATACTCATTTACTTTCTCTCAAATAGATAAATAATAATAATATAATATCTCAAATAGATAAATAATAAAAGTCAAGCAGTGGTTAAAGCAGTGGATTTACATTTTTGCACATGTATGTGTATTTGGTGTGCATAATCCCATGTGTGCTTGCATGAGTGTGCACCTGCATGTGGAGGCCAGAGGACAATCTTGGGTGCTGTTCCTCAAGTACACCTTCCACCTCTTTTTGAGACAGGGCTTTCTTCTTTCTTTTTATAAAAAATATTTTTATTATTTATTTGCACACAGAGACAGATAGGCACAGATGGGCATACAAGAGCCTCCTGCCACTGTAAACTCCAGATGCATGTGCCACTCTGTATCTGGCTTTACATTGGTGTTGGGGAATCAATTAGGCCTTGCAAGCAAGTGTCCTTAACCCACGTAAAGCCAGATGCACAAAGTGGTGCATGCATCTGGAGTTCATTTGCAATGGCAGGAGGCTCTGGTATGCCCATAGTCTCTCTTTCCTTCCCTAGTTGCAAATAAATAAATAAATAAATAAGAAGTCATATTTTGTTTTCTTTAGATATTTATATATATTTATTTATTTGAGAGAGAGGCAGAGAGAATGGGTGCATCAGGACCTCCAGCCATTGCATACGAACTGCAGACACATGCACCACCTTGCACATCTGGCTTTACTTGGGTACTGGGGAATTGAACTCAGCTTCCTTCAGACTGAGTAGGCCGGCAGGAGTTTGAAATTGGCATTGGAGAGGAACACATTTCTTTCACAACATCAAAAATTGGTTCCCGGGCTGGAGAGATGGCTCAGCGATTAAGGCACTTGCCTCCAGTGCCTAAGGCCCCGGGTTCAATTCCCCAGGACCCACATAAGCCAGACCCACAAGGTGGTGGCCCTGGTGCGTGCTCTCTCTCTCTCTCTCTCTCTCTCTCTCTCTCTCTCTCTCTCTCTCTCCTTCTCTCTTTCTCTCTCTCTCTCTCCTTGGAAATGAATAAATAAAATATTAAAAAAAATTGGTTCCCTTATTGATGTTAACCAATCCAAGGATCCAGAAGGATTATGAGTATTTTATTATCTTGTCCAGGATATGAAATGTTTAGTCTTCAGTTTAATTGGATTACACTTCAAGATTAAGCCAATCTGGACTGAACACTGCTATGGACATGAGAGGGTGGGAGCAGTTGTTTTTAGTTACTCTAATCAGGAATTTTTGTGAATATTGGAGCAATTTTTTTATAGACAGTGAATGTCTTTAATAAATGTGATAAAATCTAAAAAAAAAAACTGCAAACTGCTGAGTAAAAGGCAACTTGTCTTTGGCTTTATAAAGAATTTCTGAGACTTGTGCGCCCTCTTGTGTTAAATTTATATTTAACACTTGTGTATTGTGTGGTTTTATATTGGCCATGTCTAGATTAATAGTTTAGGTTATTATGTGTTCTTTAAAGAGATTATGATTTTTAACCAGTAATTATAATATTTAATATGCATAATATAATTATTGGTTTTGTTTGAGAAGGGTCTCATGTAGCTCAGGCTATCTTTGATCTCACTATGTAGCTGAGGATGACTTTGAGGTCTTGATCTTCCTGTCTCCACTTCCCAAATGCTGGGATTACAGTCATGTGCCATCACTTGTGGCTTCCAATATTATTGAAAGAGTCATAATATGTTTGTAGGAAGAAAGAGCTGTTTTCCTGGCTAGGTGCCCTACATTTACTTTTGTATACTCCAAAGTAATGCTATAGTTATTTAATGTAGTTATAGATATATATATCTTTGAACTTAAATTATTTCTAAAAATGGTAAACAAGGTTCAATTATACTATTATCTTACTTATTTGAGAGAAAGACGGACAGAGAGAGAGAGAGAAAGGGAGAGAATGGGCGTGCCAGGGCCTCTTGTATCACTTTGTGAATCTGGCCTTCTATGGATATGGGGAAATTAAACTCAGGCCAGCAGGCTTACAAACAAGTGCCTTTAACCCCTGAACAATTTCCCCAGCCTTGCACTGTTATTTTATAACAAGGGTTGTGGCATTATTACCTATGTTATCTGATCAAGATAATAAGTATCTGGCATGTTATAGACTTTTAAGAACTATATGAGGGTTTGGAGAGATGGCTCAGCAGTTAAAGACATTGCTTGCAAAACCTGATGGCCTGATAGCCTGGTTCAATTCCCCAGTACCTACGTAGGGAAAGATGCACAAAGTGGCACATGCATCCGGAGTTTATTGGCAGAGGCAGGAGACCCTAGTGTGCCCATATTCCCTCTCTTAAATAAACATTTAAAAAATATTTGAGGTCTGGGGAGATTGCCCAATGGTTAAAGGCACTTGCTTGCAAAGCCTTCTGGCCCAATTTCAATTCCCCAGCATTCATATAAATCAGGACACAAAATATGGACACATGCATCTGGTGTTTGTTTGCAGTGGCAAGAGACCCTAGCATGAACACACACACACACACACACACACACACACACAAATAACTATTTAAAAAATAAATAATTTTAATGTGGCTTAGTGGCTTAAAGCACTTGCTTGCAAAGTCTGCTGACCTGGGTTCAGTTTCCTAGCACCCATTTAAAGATGAACAGGCACTTATCTTCAGCAGCAAGAGATCCTGGTGCATGCAAGGGTGTAGCACACACACGCACACTTGCAAATAATAAATACATAATTTTTTAGGTAGGATCTCACTATAGCCCAGGTTGACCTGGAACTCACAGCCATCCTCCTACCTCTGCCTCCCGAGTGCTAGGGTTATAAAGGCATGCATTATCACGCCTGTCCGGCTCCTCCTCCTCCTTTTCCTTCTTTTTCTTCCTTCTTTTTCTTCTTTCTTCCTTTTTTTTTTTTTTTTTTTTTTTTTTGGTTTTTCAAGGTAGGGTCTCGCTCTAGTCCAGGCTGACCTGGAATTTACTATGTAGTCTCAGGCTGGCCTCGAACTCATGGCGATCCTCCTACCTCTGCCTCCTGAGTGCTGGGATTAAAGACGTGCGCCACCACACCCGGCATCCTTTTTTTTTTTTATGCGTGCGTATTCATGTGGGTACAGGCACACACATGCCATGATGCACATGTGGAGGTTAGAGGACACATGTTCAGCAGTCTGCTGCTCAGAATGAGAAGTGATAATATTTTCTTTGTGTTGATTTGTGAGATTAAATGTCTCTGAGTCTTGGCAGTATGCTTGGTACAGAGGCCTTGGCTTCTGCAACCCTGATAGTCTCAGGTGAAATATGAACCTGACCTTAATTTTTAGGTTAGTGCTATATTTTGTACAGTTCATATGGTGAGAAGTGCTCTCATATGTTACTTTTTCATTCTGGTTTCCCTGTGTAAGAGGAAGAGACTTATTGTATCTAATGATTCTTTCATATTTTCACTCAGGAGCCTTTCCTCCAGATGTCTGCCTGGTGTTCACTGTAAGCTATTTGAAGATATCTTATGCTTTGCAAAATTAATAAGTGATTAGCATAAAATCTCACATAGTCATCTATAACATACAGTGGAGTTCTTCAATTTCTTCCAGGAATGATTGTCAAAATCTCATTATTCTGTCTTCTATTAAAATGTTAGTAGATACTACTGTTTTATCTTTTAGTCTAAAGGTATAATTATAAAATAACTTTTCACTAAAGTGTAACTTATTAAAATAGTAAAGCTCCCTAATCAATAGCATAATAATTTTCCCTTCTGAGTATTAATTTCCCTTTTAGTGCTATCTAGTATATGAATAAAGCAATTCAAATTATAAATATGTATTATAAAATTTTAAGTAATGTCTCTTCTCACTTGGAATAAAATTCTTAACATGTTTTGCAGTTACTTTCTCATTTCTGGGACAAAACATATGACCATAAGTAGCTGATGGGAAGAACATTGTTTATTTTGGCTCAAAGTCTTCAGGTGAAACAGCATGATGGCAGGGGAAAGATGGGAGGAGCAGAGGCTGGGCATCACCTCCTTGCCAACATCACATGGATAGCAGCAGCAGAAAAGTGGCCCAAACACTGGGAAGGGGAAGCTGGCTATAGCACCCATAAACCCACCCCTAACAACACCTTCTTCAGCAAGGCTCCACCTCCCAAATTGTCATCAGCTGGGAACCAAGCATTCATAACACATGAGTTTATGGGGGACACCTGATTCTAACAACCACATTCTGTTCCTGGCCCCATAAATTGGTAACCACCCATGATGTAAAATGCAGTGAATTCAATCTAAGTTTAAAAGTTTCCATAGGTTTTTTTTTTTTTTTTTTTACCAATTTCAACACTTTTCAAGCATCCCCATTGTCCAAGTTCCGTAACAGCTTGTAAAATCTAAAGAACATAATGGCACGGAGTAAACATTCACACTGCAAAAGATGGCAGTTGGGCATAGCATGGAAAGATTGAACCAATGCAAGATCTAAAACAAACAGGGCAAACATCAAGTCTAGTAGCTCCAAGTCCAACATCTCCAAGCAGTGAGGAAGTCTCTGGAGTTCCATCTACCCCTCCAGCTGGGCTGGGGGAAAACTCTATCTCGAGGCAGTAGCTCCCCTTGGGAAGATGCTAAACAATCCAGGTAAATCCAAAACCTAAACATCCTTGGGTCTACACTGCAAATGACAGTTTGTCTATGCTATAGCTCCATCAGGCTTCCATGCAACCTAACAACCCTGCTTCATATCACCC
>PVHP010025126.1:0-25830 GCA_004024765.1 Zapus hudsonius
AGAGGGGGGAGAAAGGGGAAGAGAGGGAGAATCCTTTCTTATTCTGTCACCTTGGACACATTTCCACAGCTAGTTTATGCCTCAGTTTCCCTATCTGTGAGATTATAACTACTTTCCACTGGTGATGAGACATTGAATAAGCTAATCTGCATTACATGCTGTATGCCTCGTATATACAGTATGTGTTCAGTAAGTCATTTTCTCCTTTGGTATAATGATGTCCCCTGAGAAGCAGATGAATAGAAGACTATGAGGTTAACTGAATCTTGAGGAAACATCCTTACCTAAGCTAAAGTTAGGCACCAAAAATGAAAATGGCTGTATTGTCTCCATATCCAAACAGGAGTCTGAGAACTCAGTTTTGTGATGAGCGACAGAAGGGAACAAAAGAAAGAGAACAGGAGAAGACTTTTGCCACAGAGCCTGGAATGGGCTGGGGTATGCATTCTTAGGTGTGGCTCATCACCTGACCCTGAGCACTGCATGAGAGGAGGAAGACGGTGGCTCTTGTTTCTGAAGCATGTCAACCACACTCACTGTCCAAGTACTTGGGGAGATCGAGCTCCAAAGGACACAGGAGGCCTGATCAAGGCCCAGGGCCTTCTCACATGGCATCAACACCTTTCATTTGCATTTGTCTTTGCAATGAGAACAATTCAAACTGCTCCTTTTTTATTTGTCCCCCAGTGGTGGGGAGATCTATGGATCCCCTTTATGACCAGTCTCCACCTGATGTATCTAGTCTTATTTTCTGTGTATGGCTTTTCGAGTCACTTTAGGCCACTGGCTGGACAATGTGGAGCATTTCAGGCTACCTGCAGGTATGGCATGTCTCATGAGAACTCCACTGGACAGAGGTTTTCGCCACTTTTCTTTGCTGTATCCTTGATTACAAGAGTACAGGTAGACATTGTGTACACTTAACATGAACTGAGTGAATAGTCTAGTGCAGCTACCTGACTTTATAAGGAAGTTATAGAGAAGGTCAGAAGTTCAAGAACATTCAGCAGAAATCTATGAGCCTCACCTCCTTTTGTTTTTTATATATTATGCATACCTCTTCAAGCACTGCCCAGGATGTACAATGAGTCAGTCTTATAAAACCTGATCTTTACAAGCGAAGACTTACACTTTTATGCCCTCATTTCTTTCAGGAAAAGTTGAGTGCTACATTAGACAGACATAATGCCCTGGGCTCATGTAATTGGTCTTGATAGCTTTGGGAACATTATAAGTGCTCAGCCTCTATTCCTTCCTTTGCATGCAGAGTTCTTCCAACAGGGTATCGGGACACAAGCATGTGCTTAGTGCCAAACTGGATACGCTACATTTCAAAGTTAGCTTTATTTTATCTGAGTTGCCAAAGGAGCAAAACCATTTGATAAACAAAACAAAACAATAATAAAAAATGTTTCCTGCATCAAAGCCTGCCTCAGATTTATTTTTCACCTTTCCAAATTGAAATGTGTGTTGTGAAAGAAAGTGAGAGACTCAGAGCTGACAAATCAAGTAATCTGTGTTATTGTGCCTTGGATAGCATCCCTGATTGCACCCACACCCTCCTGTATCTAGAATGGGGAGAGGACAGAGTCTAAGACTTTATATGAGTCTCCCAAATTGCCTTATTCCTAGTCTAAAACATATTCATACACAGTCCTAGAAACACCCAAGACAACTACTGGAACTATAAGTAACTGGTCTACCTTGAGACCTAGCTGGATCCTGTCTTCATTAAGCAGATAAACCTGGTATATGGTTATTGATGTAGAAGAGAGATTGTAATGCTAGTTGGTTCATTTCCTGTTGTCCATGTGAGGTGTACTAACTTTGTTGAGCTGTTCTCTGGGAGATACTTAGTGTGAGGCTTGGGTTTGTCTTAAGCTAAGCAATTAAGCTGATAATGTGCCCCTGAGAATCCAACATAGGCACCCCTAGGGAGTCATCTGACTATGCATGAAATCCCTGGAGTTGGGAGACTCCAACCCCAAGTAGTATGACATGTGACATTCCCTTAAAGCACAGAGTGACTATTATAAAACTGTCTTATGGTTTTATGAGGTAATAAAAATTTTGAACAAATTTTTTGATGTTTTCTCTTCACCTTAGCTTCTCTGCCAACTATATGTCTCTTGCCCACAGAACACACAGGAGTTGGTGAACACTATCCACTCTGATAGGGACACTGCCTGAAGCCTGAAAAGTTCATTGACTTTTAAGTAATTCACAAGATCCCAAATCTTGATACTTTGTAATGATGTTCATATGTAAAGAATTAAGGATTTGGGAAAATTGAATTGGATGCCTGGAATTATCTTTCTTGAATTGTTGTCATTGGACTTGATTTAAATATTACATATTTTAAAATATTGAATACTGATATCTACAGTACTTATTTTGTTTCATTTTTTTAATTTTCAGAAGCAGATAAAAAAACAGATGATCCAGAGCAAAAAGACAAAGGTGAGATTCCTTAGTAGACAGTTTTGAAGGAAAAAGTCACATCATTCAAGAGTAACCAAACGTTTCTATTGTGTGTCACTAGTTAAAAGAAATTTCTGGGCTGGGGATATATAGTTCAGCCGTTAAAGGTGCTTGCTTACAAACCTTGTGGCCCAGGTTCAAGTTCCAAGCCACCCACATAAACTAAACACCAAAAGCTGTGCTACTATCTAGCGTTAGTGTGCAGTGGCAAGTCCCTCGTGTGTACACATACACACAAATTAATTCATTTTCACAAAGTAAGACATGACCACTGAGTTTCTTTCTTCAATAATTCTATCAACCAATTTTTATTTATATTCTTCATAAACTTAAAGGTTTGCGTAGAGCTAAGTTTATGTAGTACTAAAGCTCAGGTACCAGGTTAAGCCAAAGCTGGGGATCTTATGCTTAATGTGGTGGAGGGCTGGGTCTCGAGCTGGTTGATGACAGTTTTGGGGTGTGTCATTGGATATAGGTAAGGCATAGCCTGCCATGCCCCAGGCGGAGGGCTATGAGGTGCTTCCCAGAATAGACCTGGCTCCTGTGGTCACTGCTAGAAGAGCCATAGCAAGATGGTAGTTTGGAAAGAATTGACTATGGCTCAGAGACAGAAGCTGAGAAACATGCTTGTTTCTAAGTGATTTGCTTCATGTACAATCCTGTACATTGCAATGGAATCTTGTGAAGGAGGGCTCCTCTCTAGTGTTCCTTACTAAGGGGACCAAGGACAGATACTTAGATGAAGGTTTTGTTCTTTGAGCAATGCCTCACTGGGTTAAAGTGATGGTTGCCATTTCTGCTACATTGTGGTCTGAAAGCAGCTAATATCTTCCCTGGATGGCAAGCAAAACCCTTCAGTATTGGAGAGGGAGATAGCTAGAATATTAAACTGCAATATGAGTTTTTGCAAAAGCATTTGTTGACACACCACACTAACTTTGGCTCCTAAGCAAATGAACCATATATTCTGTAGTGAGGAACTGGGAATCTGGCCCTTGGGCTGTTTTCTGTATGTGTTCAGTATGCTTCCATTTATAGCTTTTAACCAAAAAGAATGAACTGGGAAAATTAGAGATGGTAAAAGTGAATTCCAGAATGTTACTCTCATGAATTGGGTTTTATCCTTTAAGTCTGAGAATAGCAGATTGAGGAGCAGTTTGCCTTGGCAGGGAAGGGCCAAGGTCATGGCATATACATGCTCTTCAAATGCAGTAATTTTTGGTGACATATGTGTTGGTAAATGTGCTTATTGCTACAGATATTGCAGCCGATACACGACTACACTTTCTGTGGGGTCTTTAATACTCCAGAAATAACAACTGACTGGAAACAGATAAAACTCCAGTTATGGGATACTTCAGGGCAGGAATCCTTTCCTTGTATCCAAGGTCACTTTTCAGAGGTTCAGCAAGACTTCACTAGTGTGTGATATTACAAGGAGAGATACACATAGAGCCACTTGACAGCCAGGATACCTGCCTGCATTTCATTTTCAACATGTCATTATGGTTGTTGGGCAGGAAAATGATTTCAGTTAGTCATCAGAACTGGACAAAGGAATGTGATTTAGAAGCTAGTGAAAAGTAAAACCAGAAGTAGAGCTTTTATACAGGAACAAGTACTGCTTTTCAGAGAAACATCTGGTCTGCCAATACCGCCTCCAGTGTAGAAGAGACATTAATTAACATGGCATAATAAATTTACAAAAAATTCAAGAGGAAGTCTAACATTAATAATGAGGGGAATGGAATTAAAATTGGCCCCCAACATGCTGCCACCAATGCAGCCCACACAGGCAACCAGGGGGGGCAGCAGGCCGGGGGAGGCTGCTGCTGAGTCTGCTCCACGTCACGCTGCTCAGTGGAGCTGCTCACCCTGCCCCCCTCTCCTGCTCAGCTGAGACATGAAACTATTAGAGGTGGCTTCATGTCACAGGAGACTCTAATCCTTCAGATTCTTGTATAACTTTGAATAAATGGTTAATGTTCACTTAAAAAGACAGATTTTGGAGATTGTCTTCATATCTATTTGAATTTGATTTCTAGGTCAATTGATGTGATTATTTTTGTTAAATGTTGTCTTGTGCCCTTATTTATGAGATGAGCTATATTAAACACTGTAAAGTCACCTGGAGTATTTTCAGTCATACCTGTGATTGGCTATTGTTTAATCTTATAGAACTGTCCTAAAAAAGGTTTGCCAATTTTCAAGCACATGAGGAAAACCAGAAGGACGCGCTTGCTATTTGCCCCTTACTTTCTGTATATATCAGTTGATAATTAGATGGGAACATCTTCTGCCAAGAAACTGAAGTGTTGGCAAAACACAAAATACAGTGGACTAGAAAGGATTGTCTCTACTCTGCTGCAAAAGCAATAACCTAATTTTATCACAGTTCAATTTTTACAAGAGTTAAAAAACTTGCTCAGGTTTAGGAGCTATATTTAATGTTAAAAACTTTACAAATGGTTATAAACTAATGATTATAGTTTTAGCAGCAGATAAGTGACCGAATCTTTATTAAACATAATAAAAATTTTAGAAATACCTTTAATTTATAATGGTCAGTTCAGAATCTACATTTGAGTAACTATAACATGTATAATGGTTGTCCTTAAACTATGAGGCATACTTGAGTATTGAAAAACTGGCCCCATTTCATGGCTAACTGATGGACAACAGTTCATCTCACCTATGCATTTTTTTCTCATGAGATGTATACATTTTTTCAAAGTAATCCAAGGACATGTTTTTAAATATATATTTTAATACATATTTTATTTATTTGAGAGAATGAGAAAGAGACAGACAGAGAGAATGGGCTCCAGCCACTGCAAAGGAACTTCAGACATGTGCCATTTTGTGCAACTGACTTTACATGGGTACTGGAGAATCCAACTCAGGTCCTTCTGCTTTACAGGCAAATGCCTTAACTGCTAAGCCATCTGTCCAGCCCTAAGGATATGATTTTAAGGTTAAGGCTTATAGTATGAAATAGCAGTTTTACTCATGATCCGTTGTTCCTCATTTCCACCCACCAACTTTATTTGGTGTATGGCTGTTTCTTTCTAGTACTTTCCTGTGAGTGTCTTAACAACTTGCTCATTTTGCAGCTTTCTTCCCAACATGGAGACTGCTGTTATAGGTGGCCAGGATAGATTCATCGTCATGTTCAAACAAGCTCTCTGCTTGCTCTCTACCTCAGTCTTCTGAACATTTATAACCCAGCTGTAATAAACAATGCAATGTAGCAGGAAGGGCATACTGGGAGCTATATAATAAATAAATAAATAAATAAATAAATAAATAAATAAATAAATAAATAAATAAATAAATAAATAAATGCAAAGAACATTCATACTGCAAAAGATGGTGTTGGGTGTAGCAAAGACAAATTGAACCAATACAAGATTTCAATAAACAGGGCAACATTAAACTTCGACAACTACATCCCCAGCCCTTATAACTAATGGTTTCTGTTCCTCACAGGACATTGCTGAAAGATGAGATAAAATAACATCTGTAAAAAGTGTAACTGCTATTATCTAAATTCAGCCAACTACCATTCTTATTCAAAGATCTGGGCAACTCCAGCTAGTAATTTACTTAGTTGACTTGGAACTCTAACTTAGCTTTGCCAACATTCTAATTTCATTAAGACAAGACTTTTAAAAAAATCACATTTCTCATAATTTCAAAATTTACAAAAGCAAAAATATTTTAGCCCCCAATGCAAGTCACATATAATTTCAGAATAATGGGAAATGTTTTAATCAATTGTATCTAGATATATGAGACAGTCACAGGTTCTCTCCATATTGCTTAGTGTCTCTGGGACCACTGAGCACTTTGTCAAACCAAACCAGAGGCTCCTGATATAGTGGACGGAGGCGAGTCTGTGTATCACACCAATCAAGTCTCTCAGTTGCTCAGGTTCCATACAGAATGGAAAAGGAATTGAAAAGAAAAAAATTCTTGCTATCTTTATTCATGGTTTTCTAGCCCACTGTGAAATCCTTGTTTTCTTATGTGCCCCCACCTGTACCTTCCCACTTCAAGAGGTGGGTTGTGCATTATCAAATTCAGATCCACCTCAAAAAATCACAGCATTCCCATCGCTGTTATGTTCAGTTACATGTAACTTAAAGAGTTCAGATTTCAGTGGCTTAAAAACACAAGAATTTATTTCTTATACACATTGATAACCTGTCTAGGGCTTTTCTGTTAGCTCACAGAGACCAAGCTCCTCTGTATCCATTCTGCCATCACTAGTCTATCTCCTCATCTTCCCAAAGGGCTGTTGAAGCACCAGCCATTTAATCACACTTAGATAATGGGAAGGTTTGGAGAAGGAATGGGCTTCCCAGAAAAACTATATTTAACAGATGGAATATTAATGGTTTTATGGTTATACTCCTGAAAAGGGGGATTGAAATATTGAGAGGAGTAACAATTAGCAGTGTCAGTCATATAGCAGTTTATTTCTTCTGTTTCCAAGTTATATCTGAACTCTAAGGAGCAAAGCTACTATTTGATGACAAAAAGCTTACCAGATCATCAGAAGATGTATCTTAAAACATCTAAACCTGAAATGTGTGTGCCAAGCACTGTTCTGTTGAGAAGGTGAGCTGAGAGCATGCTAGCCTCTTCTCTGGCCAAGAGGGATGTCATGGTGCTAAAACTGAACAGTGCTCTGAGGTTAGTGGCTGGGACACCAATCGGGGATCACTGGCTGGCAGGGGTCCTGAGAAGGGAAAGAAGGTCTGAGAATCTGAGCACTTCTGCAAACCAAGAGTCACAGACCAAAGCATAGGGGCAGGAACGGATACCTCCATGTGTGGGTCACCATGCCCAACCCAGGCACATCTCTGCAGGTCAGAGCCCTCTCTAATTCACACCTGCTCTCTTGTGCTTCTAGGAGGGTCACCCTTGCAGTTTTACAAAGGTTGAACAGGAGAGGAGGAGCTGGTGGTGTGTTTTATTGCAGGCACATGACAGAACCCTTTTCATCCTGGCCCAGGCTTGCTACTCAGGGTGGTGCTGAGCCAGGTTGTGGACCCTCAAGCCCTAGCTATATTTATAGCCAGCTGGTCCTTCACCCACCTGGTTCTTCACCCACATGTCAAACCTCCAGGGGCTTCCCAGGGGAGCATGGGCACCAGCGTGTCAGACCTGCAGAGGGAATGGAGCAGTGGCCTCTCCCACCAGTTTTAGCATTCTGCCATCATTTCACATGTGCAGTGGAAGAGCATTCTCACAACACAATGTGCAATACCACCCAACCACTTGAAAGACAGGGGCAGCAGGGTGGTAAGTTCAAGGGTGATCTGGGCTACAGGGGGAGACTCAAAAAATCAGAGTAAAATAAATAAAATGCAGCTAAAATCTAAAAATCTAACTCTAATGTGTAGCCCAGGCTGGCCTCGAACTCATGATCCTCCTGCCTCTGCCTCTTCAGCATTATCCTACCGGTGTGTGCCACCACAACCGGCTAAAAATCTAACTCTAGTGTTGCATTAAGTGTGGACAACAGGATTAGTTGGAATGCAAAGAAGTAGTGAATCTCTCAGCACAAATGGAGCAGATTGTTGGCTTTGGGGTCCCATGGATGTTTTTGTTTAACATAGATGCAGATGGAAGAGAAGACGAGGCCCTCTATTTTGAGAATGTATAAGAAAGCAAAGAGCATGAATGTGCCCCAATACTCAGACTTTACTTTCATAGCAACAAAGCAAAATGTGTAAGTGGCAATAATTAATTACAATGGGATATCAGATTTGCTAATATTCTACCTATATTGTTTCTTCTCCTCCTGTCCATGAGAGGCCCGTGTGGCCTGTAAGTCCAGCACTCGGGAGGCTGAGGCAGAAGCATCATGAATTTAAGACCAGCCTAGAAAACACAGCAATATCCTGTCTCAGAAAAGAAAAAGATTAAAAATAATGAGGCATTACTATTTAGAGAAGGAAAACATTCATCTTAGAAGTAATATAGTATCCGTGTCTTTCAGACAATCGGATGTACTTAGTTTGGTAGAGTGACAAGTAGGTTCTCATTTGGAGATGTCTGATTTCTAAATGGAATCAGATTATTTATATCTGATCTAGATAAAATTGCTATATCAATTTCTCCCCACTGGATGTCATCTTTTCCTACGTATTCTATGCTCTACAGCCACAAAACATGAAGCTGTAGACAGTTTCTTAGATGTCATACTTGAACGCCAATCCCTCGCCATCCATTTAGTATATATTCAGTACTAGGTGCCAGGTGCTGTTTCAGGCACCAAGGTCACAACAGTCATTAAGTCCTAGTTCTCACCTACTGGTTGAGTTCCCTCTTCAAGTATGCTTGGGGCTAAAAGGATTTTGGAGTTTGGATTTTTTTTCAGACTTTAGAATATTTGCATATATATAATGAAATGTATTGGGGAACGTAATACAAGATTAAACATAAGATTCCTTTATTTTTCATATTTGTTCTATCAATCTACATTGCATGAGGTAATTTCATAAAATGATTTTTTTGTGTTCTTTCACTTGTGTGTGTGCTAGCACATTAATTTTGGGTTTACAGATTAGGGATGCTTAATCTATATTCCTTTGTATGTGTGTGTATGCATGTTTGTATGTGAGGGAGGGTACATGTGTATATGTGTATGCATGTGTGCAAGTTTGTGTTTGAGGGAGAGTAAATGTACATGTGTGTTTATGCATGTTTGTGTTTGAAGGAGGGTGTATGTGCATATGCATGTGTGTGGATGTTTGTGTGTATGAGGGAGGGTGTGTGTGTATGCATGCTTGTGGGTGAGGGAGGGTGCATGTGTGTGTGTGTGAGAGAGAGTGTGCATGTGTATATGGGTATGTGTGTGCATGTTTGTATTAAGGGAGAGTACATGTGTATACGCATGTGTTTATGCATGTCTGCATGTGAGGGATGGGATGTGTGTATAATTATGTGTGAGTGTGTGAGTGTGCATGTCTGTATGTGAGGGAGGGGGTGTGTATAAATATGTGTTAGTGTGTGAGGAAGGGTGCATGTCTGTATGTGAGGGAGGGGGTGTGTATAAATGTGTGTTCGTGTGTGAGGGAGGGTGCATGTGTGTGGTTGTTTAAATGAGAGTATGGCAGGCAGTGAGCAGTGTGTAAAACAATATAAACCAGGGAAAGAACAGAATGCCAGTGGGCAGGAGGCATTACTCTGCACATAGCCCTCTTGGTGACATTTGTTCTGAGTTGTGACATTCTTTTCTCCAACTGTGGGAAAGAGTCCAAAGCTTCTCTGTCCCTGTGACCCATGGCCATGTGCTCAGTGTGTGTGAGGATTGGTGAGCAGGTGAAAAATGTGAGAGGAAGGGCTGGGGAGATGGCTTAGTTGGGAAAGCACTTGCCACACAGCATTACAGGCCATGAAGAAGAACCTGGTTGGGGTGAGCTCCTGCAGTCCCCATGCAGGGAGGTGGGCGAAGGAGGAGCCCTGTGGCTTTCTGACTAGTTTGGCAATATGGGTTAGCTTCACTTTTGCCGAGAGACACATTTTCAAAAAATAGGGTGAAAAATGATTAAGAAAGGAACCAATCTCAACCTCTGGCCTTCATACTTGTGAACATGCATTTCCTGCATACTCATAAGCACAGAAAAAACAAGAGAATATGAAAATGGGAGCATGTGAGGTCATAGAAGTTGAGGACTGTGGAGGACTTTGAAGGCCGCATGTAGTAGACAGTTTCTCCATTACTGGGATGAACATCTAAACCAGACACAGCTTATGGGAGGAGGGGTTTATTTCAAGTTTATAGATCCCATGCATCCAAACAGAGCAAAAAAAGAAAAGAAAAAAAAAGAGCAGCAGGCACACAAATCCAGCAGCAGGCAGGACAGGCCAGAGTTCAGACCTCTCTCTACACCTCTTGAGCTGGAATTCAGATATGCCCCCAAACACACCTTTGGGCTGGACACCAGGATCTGGATGGACCCAGTGATACTTCTTCCAGCCAAGCAGCTGGAGATCTAAGTTAGAAGTAAACTACCATATCATAGGAAGGACTTCTCTCTGTTCTTCATGGGAGACTGAGCAATAGATGCCAGGACATACCTTAGGTTTTCAAAGCTTCATTCTAGCTCTACATGTATTAGATTGGAAGTGGAGAGACCACTTAGGGGACCACTGCAATCATCCAGGGGTGAGATGACGATGATCGGGATTGGGATGGAGGACAGAAGTAGAGAGTGGAAGAGTGTGTTTGTGTGTGTGAAAGAAAAATGCATTTGTATCATAAGTTTTCCTGAATTTTTTTCTTTGATTTAGAAACATTTTAAATATCCAGTTATATTGTTTGGTACAATTAGGGATATACTTAAGCAGTTTATATTGTGAATGTTATTAAAAAGGCATTTAAAACTTCCTTGGTTAGTATTTATATTCTTTTAAAAAAAAATCGGTGCCACAATGTAACACCAGATGGCACTAGAAAACCAGTCACACTTACATTACCAGCAGTCACATGTATAAAGTAAAAATGGCTGAGACAGCTGTGCTGTAGCCAGCTAATGAGCTTGGTGCGATTGGTACCTTTTATGGTCACTTCTCAGTTTTGTGTCATCGTAGGGAAAACAAAAATAGAATAAGCATGAGCAATTCTCAAGCTTTCTTCTTAATGTTTGTTTTTGAAAAGAAATATTTTCTGTGAAGCTTCTGTGCTTCTTAAACTGGTTGGACTTAGCTACTTTTGATTGCCTGGAAGATAGACTAGTCAACACAGTTCAGCACCTGCAGCATCTGAGGACCGGGCTGGAAATGTTCTTCCTGTCTCTGCTTCACTCTCACTGACTCCTGCTCCTGACACCTGAACTCAGCTGTCACCTCTTGTAGGAATCCTTGTCTGACTACACCTCCAGCTTCCAACCAACCAGAAGATAGACTTGCCTTCGATGTTCCCCAGATATCCTGTGCTTCCCAATTTTCCAAATCTACACAGAAAGGTTCTTAAGCTTTGGAGCCATTATCAACCCTTCCTTATATTAGACATGGTTATCAGTGTTCTCCATAAAAACAAAACTAATAGAATGTGTGTACATGAAGGTAAAGCATTCCACATAGATATAGAGACACAGACCCATAGCTTTATTTTAAGGGCTTGGCATGTCATAGAGTCTGGCTAATTCAAAATTCTCAGGGCACAGGGGCAGTGCGGACAAGAGAAAGAGTTGATGTCACAGGTGGAGTCTAAATGCCACTTGGATGTAGATTTTTTTTTTCTTGATGAGGGAGGTCAGTTCTTGGAGGCCTTCTGATTGGTGGAGGTCCACGCTCATTATGCTGATGGATCTGTTATACTCACAATTATTGATTTATGTGTTAATGCACCTAAAAATACTTCCAAGCAATGTCCAGGCATTTGAGCAAATATCTGTGTACTGAGTCTTAGCCACATTGATATAATTAACAATTGCACCCTCTCAAATGATGCTTGACCTTAATGTAGTAGGTGCTGAATAAAAATGCGGTTCATCCTTTCTCTGTAACTGCTTTTTCACCTGATGATGATAAGATGTGTATAGGCTAAATGGTGGTTGGAGAGCTTATAAACAGAAACCTCAATGTGTGAATAAATATTTACTGTCTAAGGTGTGCTTACTACCCTTGGGATTATTTCCCTATAGAATGTCATTAAGTTCTTACCTCCAATAAATTGTCAGTTAGCATTTTGCAGTCATAATTTCTTCAAATATCCTTTTCTTTATCACTCCCTTATTTCTGGTATCCACTTACAGATATGTTGAACAATTTTTGATAATACCTCACTGATCTCTAAGAATTTTTTTGCTGTTTTGTTGTTTCTCTTTTTCCCTATCTTCTCAAAAAAGTATGTTTATTTATTTGCAAGCAGAGAGAGAAAAATGGGCACTCTTTGACCTCTTGGCACTGCAAATAAAGTCCAGATTCATGCACCACTTTGTGCATCAGCCTTTCCGTGGGTTACTGGGGAATTAAACCCAGGCCATCAGGCTTTTTGCAAGCAAGGCCCATTAAATTTCTCCAGCAACCTTCCCCCCTCTTTTTTTTTACCCTGTCTTTTTACTCTATCTTCAAGTTCACTGTTTTCTTTTTTCTTCTGCAATTTCAAATCTTCTATTGGATCCATCTAGTAAAGTTTTCATTTTATTTACTATTCTTTTCATCTCTATATTTATCTGATCATTTCTCTTTTTATAGTTCCCATTTCATTCTTGATATTCAATATCTGTTCGCTCATGGGTACTTTTCTGCGATTCTTATATTCATTTCCATTTTTTGGTTACAAATGTTTTTTTGTAATGATTCTAATATATGGGCACACTAGGGGCAGTTGCTATTAACTACAATTTTTTTTCTGATTGTAAGTATGGAGGTGGTGGGGATTTTTTGTTTGTTTGTTTGTTTGTTTGTTTGTTTTGTATATGTAGCAACTCTGAAACAGATTTTAGTCTTTCTAAAAATTGTTCATGCGTAGTTGAAGTTAGCTTATCTGGACTCTAACTGAAAAAAAAAAATCTGTCTCCCCTACAGGATAAATCAGCCAGTATCTTGGTCCAGGTATTTTGATTTCTAATTGATGTCTAACTCTTTTAGGAATGGGATAAGGGTATAAATATCTTATATCTGTTTATTGACCTGCCAAAAACTTGGGCAGAGTTCATTCTCTGGACTTGGCCCTGGAATTTTCTTTTGCTTCTGATATTTGTCATCTAAATGTTCAGTTTTCCTAGCTCCATCTTTACTCCTCTACACCTCAAGCCACTACAACTCCTTTGGGAAGTGTACTTTGGGTGAAGTTCAGAGAAGCAGTTCTGTCCAGGGTAGATTTCCACAGTAGAGGACTCCTAGGAAGACTCCCTAGTCACACTTCTATTTTCATATCCATACCTATGTACAGCCTCTCCATTGAGGAAGGCTGACCCCTGTGGGTAACAGATGAGACAAGATATCACTTCCAAGGCTGAATTAATTGTAGAAGATGCTACAGCTTTCACCTGCTTTCCTTAGAGCTTCCTGGCTATAGAGAAAACATGTGATGCCATGTAAAAATCAGGTCCATGCAGCCAGAAACTTGCCCAGGTTAACAAGGGTCTATAGGTTTTGAAAGTTGCTGCAAGTGCTGTAGACACTTGTTTGTGCAGTCATAATATAGCTAATCCACCTTCAAGATTCAGCCTTCTCCAGGCTCCCTGGACTGGTCCCATGAAGGTAGAAAGGCATCACACAACCAGGAATTTGGACAGAATTTCTTCTCAGATGTTATATTTCAACTCAGTTTCTCTTGAACTTTCTACCTACTCCACCACTCTGCTTCCTGTTCCATCAGCCCCCTTCAGGAAGATGAGCACAGTTTTCCACCAACTTACTTGGGTGACTAGGGAGCACCCATGCAATAAAAACCACAAAGTCGCTCGTGTCACCTCAAATAGAAAAGGTCTTTCAGAAATAAACTCACAAATTTTCTGCCTGTTTTTGGTCATTTCCCAGTTCCTTCATATCATTTAAATGTCCCAGTCATATTTTATTCATACTAGAAAGACTGAACATCTCAAATTTACAATTCTTTTCGGGTTCCCTGACTGGATTGCCATTCATATTTTAACTCATTTATGTTGAACTATTGAACTATTCTTTTATTTATTTATTTTGGTATTTTCATTTATATTACTATTCATCCCTCCCTGTGTTTGGATATTGTGAAGATACTTCCTCAATTGTGTTTGCCTGTTAAGATATATATAGATATATGGTACCTTAGAGGTGCACGAAGTGTGAAAGAGCACACGTATCATAGTCAGCCACACAACTGGGATAAATCTCCAAACCAGGCACAGTTTTGCGAGGAAAGTATTTATTGAAGTAATAGATTCAGGGGAAGTTCCATAATGGTTAAAGAGGTTGGCTCCCCCTTCACAGATGCAAGTAGATAGAGAAACCCATCATGAGCACCAACCAGCAAGCAATAAGCTCTGCAGATCCAGACTGTTCTTTGCATATCTCTGGCTGGAATTCCAGAGTCTAGGAGGCCAGGTCTAGGTGACACCTCCAGCCAGGAGGCTGGAGACAAATCACAAGCTTTAATCAACTCTTGAATCTTTTGGGCAGCACCCATTCAAACCACCACAACATGAGGGAATAGCCTCTCTGGACCAGGTCCAACAATATTAACCCACAGTAACAGAATATTTACAAAAATACAACAGGCTTGAATCAGATGGCGTTAGAGCTTATAAGTATGAAATGTGATCCTTCCCTTCAAGATTTCATTCCTTCAACTTATGAGAAAAAAAAAATGGTGTGCCTGACTGTGAAGATGCTTCTCACAAAGTTATAGTCTGCAGTGTGTGCAGAGGGCTCGATCATGTCATCATCACTCCTCACACAGTAACTGCTCATTGGAGATACTTTGATTCACTATATTTCACCTCTAGGTTTTCTTCACCATCAGCCTCCTCAGTTCAGCTAGATGTTATGCTTCAGTTCAGGAAACACCACTTGACCTTAGAAATGTTCCTGAGTACACAAGGGCAAAGTAGCAATAGCACATTTAAACCAACCCCCACCCTTGCAACTGAGATATCTGCCGTTAAAGATTTATTATCATCATTACATACTCAACAGCTACAGTCGTTTTCATGGTTCCTAAAATACACCCGCAGTTATTGTCTGATTACTTCTACAGATAAGTTAATTATAGGAGATTTCTGACTCTTATATAAGTCTGATTTAGAGAGAACTTTAATTACAGCAATTTTAGTGATTTAAATAAGCCCGGTATATATTACCAGTTTCACCAAGTATAGTAGAGGTTTTCAGCTGTGTTGAAATACACATTTGTTTTGTTTTTATTTTTCATTTCATGATTTTAACTGTAAGTAGGACACGTGATAATTCAAGACACCTGTTTCCACCAGAGTGAATCTTCAGTCAAACACACCACAGGACCATAATAGCAAATTCTTCGTTATCATTAAAATCCCATTCTAATGCTTCCCATTGAGCACTCCACATTTGCCAAAGATAATTTGTGTAATGATTGTGACAGTGTGAGCAGGAAAGGAAAACAAGCTTCTTAAAGGGGAATAGAACCAAGTGTTAAAATAGAATTTTAAATTTTCTTTTATCTTAATTCTTTTTTCATTGAAAATTTTGGCACTCTCTTTAAATCAACATAGTACACCTTACTGTCTATTCACACGTTTTTTACTAGAATACTTACTGAATTAAAGATTATCATATTAGCTATATATGTTCAGACTAACTTAAAATTAACCATCCAAAAAATGTACCATAAAAAGATAGTGCTGACAGTTTTTTTTAAACAAGACTTCAAATTGGAGAGTATGTTAGTTTGAAAGATACACTACTAAAAATTACTTTAGTAGCAACTATCTCTCCCCCAAACCATTTTTTCATTGTTTAATATAACAATTGGTTCTACTGGTATCTATAGTAGAATTCTCACTGTATATTTCTATATTTTCACTTAAAGGTTATTTTTTAATAATAGAAATTATAATAGTTCACTCTTGATTTCATCGCACTTGCTGTGGTATCAGTTACTCATGGTCAGTTGCTGCCCCAAATGCAGAAATCCATCACATGATGGTCCATACACTAGGACACAGAGTCTGTACCTCATCACATAGGTTCTGTGTCATGTCACACCACCCAAAGAAGGGTGAGTGCAATGCAGTAAGATATTTTGAGAAAGTGAAAGAGGGGCTGGAGAGATGGCCCAGCAGTTGACAGGGTACTTGCTTGCAAAGCCTGCTGGCTTGGATTCAGTTCCCCAAATATTCATGGAAAGGCAGATATGCACAAAGAGGTATCTATGTCTAGAGTTTGTTTGTAGTGTCAAGAGGCCCTGGGATGCCAATACACTCTCTCTCTTCCACAAATAAATAAAAATATTTTTGAAAGACAAAGTGAAAAAATGTTTACACTTTTATTGCAGTGCATTACCTCAATTGTTCTTGTCATTTCTGTTAATTTCTCTTATGAGCCTAATTTATGAGTTAAACATCATAGTTATGTATATAGAAAAAAGGTATACATGGAGTTCAGTAGCATCTACAGTTCCAGGAATCCACCAAAAGCCTTGGAGTGTGTCTTTGGGGGTACTACATGGTAGTAGAGGAGCCCAGTGGTGGGGTGCTTGTCTACGATACACAAGGCTCTGAATTGAGTCCCCAGCACTTCGTTTTACTTGGAGCAATTTTCTTGCATTGCACTTGGGTTGGAGCCAATTGACTCCCATTTCCCAGTACCTTGGCATGGCGGCTGACACCTGCTCTTTCTCCATCTCACCTTCTCCTTATTCGTTCTCAGACTCTACAGTCCTTTCATGCATTGTGGACCATGTTCTGTCTCACTGGTGGACTTCCTTCAGTCTGGTTCATTCTTTTGCTAGGCCCCACAAATTTGAATCAGAACTACAAATAATTTTAATGAATTCTTGCTTGCCAACTATGCATGCTCACACTTGAGCTATAGGGAGGATGGTTTCATGGATGTTATCTTTACAGGTCCAGTTTTTCTAGTAATAAATACTGGACTCACACTGGTGGAGTGTGAGAAACTACGAGTGTTTGCTGGTACCACAGAAATGGGGTGTCACCTCTTACTACCTAAAAGTGACCCACCTCCTCTTCTCTGCTGAAGGCTGCCTCAAGCCTCCCATCCTGTCATGCTGTCTTTATCTCTCTTTGCCCCAGCCAGTCGTAGAAACTCCTTTTGAGGAATTATGCTGGTTGAATCAACTAATCACGACTTGTCTGGATTACAGGACATTTGAAGATAAAAGACAAAGTAGTGACTAAAGATATTCCAACATGAAATGAAGGTGTTTGGTGGGGGAAATAACCCTGATTTTTTATTTTAATATTTTTAAATTAATATCTTTATTGTGAATAAGTATATATATTATATGAGCAATTGTTGTGAAGGTGTCCCCGTTTTCCTCCTCTCTGTCCCCTACCCACTGGGGTCCTTCCTTGGTGTGCATACTGGATCTGTACATAGGTTAGGGGGTTATGAACTGCACCAGAGGGAGACAGTTTTTTTTTTTAATTTTCTAGCCCCCTTTGTGCATTGTTGTTGGGGGGGCATGTCTCTGGATATTCTCCCCCACCATGGCTCTTATATTCTTTCAGCCCCTTCTTCTGCTCAGTTCCCTGAGTCATGGTGAGTGAGTTTAAGTCTGGTTTATTGTCGAGAACTTAATTGTCTCTGGAATTCTGCTTTAATAACCCTGATGTTAAAACACGAATGCCTTCTACTTTATTGTTTGACTTTTGGCATTTTTGTAAGGGTCCAGCTGTGCCTTATCATCAGAAGGTACCCAGCCTTGACCAGGTCACCATTGTGGGCCCTTTTGGGTTTCCCAGAGAGGACATATTTTCTCCCTTACTGAGGTAATAAGAAAACATGTCACAGTGGCACATGCCACCCATCCCAGCACTCAGAAACCAGAGAAAGGATTGCTACAAGTGTTTGGCCTGCCTAGTCTATTAAGTTCTAGTCCAGCTCTGTCTCAAAAACAATTGCTAGATGGTAGACAGATCACTGAGGAGGTTAAAGGAATCTCTTCTCTTTCATGGTCGCCCTCCCAAACCATTCCCCACTACACATGTGGACCACTTAAGGCAAATAGGTAGCCACTTCTATTATCGGCTCTAAATGCTTTTCAGATTGTTTATTTGTCTGGGTGGCTATGGTAGACTGAATGAATACTGATTTATTTTCCCTTTGAGTTGCAGATGAAGGGAGTAGAAGGAATTATATGTATTCTAACATGCTTTCTTTCATAAGGGACCCACCATGCTGGGTGAGAGGAAGGTCCATCCACCGTTCTTGCCTGGCAGATGACACTTGAGCTGCCCTGCAGTAGTGAACAAGGGTTATACCCATGCATGGGGTACTGAATTATTTTTCATGCGAGGTGTTGTACGTTGATATGGAAAGGCAGTTTTTTTTAACACAGAACAAATCTAGGATCGCAGGCACAGTGCTCATTATAAAACAGGTTATGCTGGATTGAAATCCTTAATGTTTTCATTTTCTTGGTTGAAAGCTAACATAATTTGTCTTTCTCCCAATATCCAGTGACTTTTATACTTTGAGTTTTCAGTGCCTCTGTTTATATTTCCTCCCATCTGTCCTGTCCTACTTCCTGTAGTTGATTTTATTAGCATCTACTCTCAGGCTATATGTCATTTATCTGGGGCCTTTAGAGATAGTAGCCACCATGACTACTGTCATTAACGTAGTCCGTGTTGTATGAGGCACGCTTGCAAGCTCAGTGGGTATGAAATCTATCTTGCAGCATGATGCTTGAATACTACCCCTTATGTAAAAGTTAAGTTCTGATAAAGTTACATTTCAGGTAATAACCTTGGTTTTTATGCTTCATGAAAATTTGACTCGTCTCCCCCCAAGATCACCGACTTCTTTGTGCATTCACACCCTCACATTGGCGATGATATTACTAATGTCATTCATCTAGTCAGAGGGGGGAGCAACATTAATTGTAAATTACAGCCTCAACATAAAGCCAATGAACTTGGGTGAGCTTTTAATTTCTGTGCCTTGTCCCTTTGATTCATGCTGCAGCTTGATTTTAACGGCTGCCACGATCCCCACATGCATTTCTCTGCAGTATCTTTTTTTTTTCATGGCATTTGCAGACAGTCTGGAGAGTCAAACAGTATAGGACCCAGCAGGGAATGTGTTGTTGTGCCATTAATTGCATACCTCTGTGCCTTGTGAGGAAGGAGGCCAGAGGCAGATTGTCTTTTACCCCCTGAGAAGTATGATAATAGCCTGACAGTGCACTTCCTGAAGTATTTCTCTGTGATTATAAAACATAAATGAAGAGACTTGTTGGAAAGAAAAAAATGAGAAATATCTTTAAATTGCATTTTAGATTAAAAGCATCAAACACTTGATGCGTTGGAACCAGAGTGATGGAATACACGAGGCTCTTCATCAGCCCCACTGTTTGGTTTTTAGGCTCAAGTGTGAGGCCGAATGTTGCACTTAGACGTGGAGCTCTTACCGACATTACAGGAATTTGGGGAGTATAAAACTGTTTTTCAGCTCTGACAGCCATCATTTTTTTGTCCTACCCAAGAGGGTTTTTCTTATAGCATTTTAATTCTTCACACTAATGTCAAATTGTGTACTCAAAGCTAGAGAATTGTTGCAGTGAAACAGAAGGTACCCTTGACCCAAGTTTGTCTCACTTCTGCCAGTTCTAACCTGTCCTCTGACTCATCTCTTGCCCTCGAGAGCTCCTCTCTCTCCATGCATAGAAGAGGAGCATCATCTTCCTACACCCCTAGCACCTGCGTAGGCAGCATGGTCATTCTGCTTTGTCCCTTGTGCTGTGTCACACAGCTCTGAGCAAATCTCTGCTCTAATCACTTCCCTTCCAGTGATTATATTATAGAAAATGCTCGTGGGTCTGTGGCAAACACTATAATCCCAGCACTACCAAAGTTGAGTCAGGAGGATCAGGACCCTGTCTCCACAACAACAAAAATGTATTTCTTTTAAAATAAGATCAAATTAGATAAAATATTCAGGCTTCCCAATTCAGATATAAGAGAAGAGAAACACAATCCTGCTCATTTGGGCATGTCCCTTTTATAAGAGGTGCTTGATGCGTGGCATCCCAGGGTTTTTGATGTCTTAACAGCAAGAGAAAGATGCTAGGGATGTTTCTCTCGAAAGTATATGTATATGGAAAGTGAAGATCTACAAGCAGAAGGAGCTGTGAGCATCTGGGGGTGCCGTCTGAGGAATGCTTGTAGTGCCATCTCATTAAAAAAGCAAGTTGGGCTTTCATTCTACCTTGGGTGTTCAGGCGTTATGAACACTGAAGTTTGAAAACAGCCAACAAAACAGCTAAATGCTTCTGGGATTTATTATAAGACACAATAGTGCCATTAATTTCGATGTGTGCTTTAAATTGCTGGGTGAAATAATGTATTCAATAAGGAAGCAGGTTCTTGCTTCCTCCCATGAGTCCCCTTGATTGTGCAATTGGTAGCTCATTCTTTAATTAAACTTGTCCAAAGATAGGATCAGCTAAAGTGTTTACTGTATAAATAGTTTTCATTCCCAGTGTGCAAGCTTAAAACCGTACTATAAAGGGTTTGCCATCTGTTACAAACCAAAACATGTGGTGTGTTGTTGCTTAAAAATAAACTGTACATTATTCACAGAAAGGATCACAGCACATCATGTCTCTGTGGCTGACAATAGTCTGATATTTTGGAATGTCACCACCTTCTCTAAGTAACAGTATGTTCAGCCATGCATTATTATGATAAACAACATGATCATGTATAAACATGAAATTAACACATTTTAAGTGAAATAGAGTTATGTGAGTTTTACTGGTAAAAAATGACATTTAAGAAAGTATTTTCTCTAATATGCTCATAGCTAGCTATTCTCAGAGTCTTATTTTTACTACTTTTATCTCCCCAACATTTGCTCATTCAGTTATACCAGGAAGTTAACCATTCCTCATCTTTCCCTGTACTCTCTGGCTATCACATTCAAAGAATCAGTCTACCTCTATTCTCTGTCCTTCTGCTTATATACCCATAAAAGAAACTTCCTGAAGCATCCTAGTCTACAGCCCCTAATTAAAGTGAGAGTCATATCACATTGTCTGCAGAACAGTCTTTGGTTGAAGAGCCCCATCTTCTGACCGCAAGACCCTTATATTCCCTTGACCCTCACAGCCCTTTCCAAGCATCTGAGGAAACTGCATTGATTTTTTTTCAAGTCCTTGAATATAACTTCCTTTCTGTTTCCACCTCCACACTTTCCTCTTGCTTGAGTATATGCTTCTCTGCTTCACACATCCCAAATTAGACATGTACTTTAAGACTGAGCTCACACACCAGATTCTTCCTAAATTCCTTCTCCATTGACCCAGTTAGAAGCAACATCTTGTTTGTCTCCAAGGCACATTTTAATTCTTATTTTGCCTGATAATTTTCTTTATGTGAGTTAGTGTACTGTGTGTGTGTGTGTGTGTGTGTGTGTGTGTGTGTGCAAGTAGGTGCATGCACCCTGTGCACACTCATACAGTGGCTATAGCAGGACATTGATGTCCTTCTCTACCACTTGGCTGTCTTATTTCCTGGAGACAGAGTCTCGCATTGAACTTGGTGCTCCCTATTTGTTGATTAGACTGGCTGACCAGGGAGCCCCCAGTGATTCTTCTGTCATGTCCCCCTCAACACTGAGGACACAAGCATGTGTAGCCATGCCAAGTGTTTTTTTTATGTGGGTGCTGAGAATTGAACTCAGGTTCTCATGCTTGCATACCAACACTCTTACCTTTTGGGCCCTCTCCCCAGCATCCTTGCCTAAGAATTTTCAACCCTTTAATCATTCATTTACACACACACCCTCCACTTCCCTGCAGTATTTCTGGTTTGTATTTGGTCTATTTTTGTATCCCTACCCCCAAACAGTATGTTCAGAATGGTTCAGATACTGTTCTGTGCATTCCTTTGGGACACTGTCCTCTGTCTCAGATTTCCCCAGGTGGCAGAAGTTACGGATGGTCACATTTTTTATGATGCTCTTCTGCTCAGCGTTGCCTGGTGGACAGTTATTATCTTACAAATTCCATGAGAAATTCTGGCTTATTTCAGACTAACACATCAAAATATAAATTTTTAAGATGATCATGGAAATATAAACACTATCCAGCAAAAACATTTAGAATTATTTATCAACTTAAGATGTAATAGTAGTGTAGCTATGTTTTGAATGTTTACAATAAGAGTTTTATTGAAGTATAGTAAACAGGATAAATATCACCTAAAAAGACAAGTTTTGAAATGTATAAAACCCTTAAACTCACAAAACTTAATATAATGAAGATATCCATTGGCCCCGAAGCTTCCTTGTGTTACTCTGAAATCACTCCTGTACTTCTCTCTGCTGCTCCATACCCCCAGAAAACCTCTGATCTATGATATGAGGTACTTGTGCGTTTGTTGGCATTTCCCATAAGTTTATGTTAGTGAAAGTATACAGTATGCAACATTTAGAAAAAGAGGGTTCTGACTTCTTTCCCACAGCAATTCTTTTGAGATTCATCTTATAGTAATGTAGCAGTAGCTTATTTTTGTTGACAAATCCTACCTGTTGTATTGATAATGAATTTGCTCATCCATTCACTTATTTATGGCTATGTGGACTGTTTCCAATTTCACACTATGCCAAATAAATCTGTTAGCAGCATCCCTGTACAAATCATTGTGTGGACACATGCTTTATTTTTGGAATACATGAGTGGAAAAGTCAAATCATATAGTATATCTGTAATTCTGTAAAAAAATTCAAGAAATGGGCTGGAGAGAGGGCTCAGTGGTTGAGGCACTTGCCAGAAAAGCCTAGTGACCAGAGTTCGACTCCACATTTCCAATGTAAAGCCAGATGCACAGAGTGGCACAGGTATCTGGAGCTTCTTTACAGTAGCTAGAGGCCCTGATATGCCCATTCTCTCTCTCTCTCTCTCTCTCTCTCTCCCTCTCTCTCTCTCTCTCTCTCTCTCTCTTCTTCTTCTTCTTCTTCTTCTTCTTCTCCTCTCTCTCTTTCTCCTCTTTCTCTGCTTGAAAATAAATAACAATATTTTTAAAAGATATGCACAAACCAATTCCCAAGTGGATGTACAGTTATATGTTCTTATCAGCAATGTCCAGGAGTTCCAGTTTTTCTACATCCTTAACAACACTTGATGTGATCATTCTCATCTGTTGTAGCCATTCTAATAGGGGTGTAGTGGTGGCTGGTTTGGGTCTTAACTTTCATCTAATAGCATGATTTTTGAGCATCTTCTCATGAATTTGCTTCTAAATACTATCTTCTTGAGTGAAGTTCAAATCTTGCCTATTTTTGTTTACATGTTTGCTTTATTGCAATGCTTGCTGTTTTGTTTTTGAGTTTGGAGAGTTCATCATACAATTCTTGAAAAACATATTTATCAGATATGTAACTAGTAAATATTTTCTCTCAGTCTCTGGCTTCCATTTCCCATTTTCATGAAACCTAGATTGTTATGTGTGTGTGTGTGTGTGTGTGTGTGTGTGTGTGTGTGTGTGTGTGTGTGTGTGTTTTGTGCTTGGGATTGACCCCAGAGCTTTGGGCATGCTAGGGTTTTGAATCTTACTATTTAGCTCAAGGTAGCCTGGAACTCACTATGTACTCCATGCTAGCTTTGAACTAATGATCCTCCTGTCTCAGCCTCTTCTAGGCTGGGATTTACAAACCACAAATTTGCCACCTTGTACATCTGGCTTTAGGTGGGTACTGGGGAATCAAAATCGGTCCTTCTGGTTTGCAGGCAAATGCCTTAACCATTAAGCCATCTTTCCAGCCCATAAATAATATTATTGTCATGCAAAAGAGATCATGACCTAATCCAATTTCATGACTATTTTTATTTGTTTTTTTTTCTACAAGTATTAGAATTTTAAGTTCTGCATTCAGGGATTCCCTTCCATGCCACTCCACGTTGTATTGGTTAACCAAGGTTTTTCCTCCAGCCAAATGAATTTTAATATTTTTTTATATTTCTGTGAAAAAGTACTTTAGAATTTTCATGGGAATTGCATTGAATCTGTAGATGGTTTTTGAAATTACAGCTCTTTTCACAATATTGATTATTCCAATCTGTGCACATGGGAGATATTTTCATCTCCTAGGGCCTTCTTCCATTTCTCTCTTGAGTGTTTTAATGTTTTCTTTGTAGAGGTCTTTCAGCTCCTTGATTAGATTTATTCCGAAAAATTTTATTACTGATTTTGAGGCAATTGAGTGGGATTATTCCCTGATTTATTCCTCTGCTTGTTTGTTACTGGCGTATTAAGAAGGCTGTGGCATTTTTGTATGTGATTTTGTCTTACTACTCTGAAGCTGATTGTTAGCTCTAAGAATTTTCTATGGGGTAGTCTTTAGGCTCACATGTATAAATTGTGAAAGGCTAGGTCAGCCACCAGTACGGCAGGATGACCCTAAGGGAGGAATCTTAAGATCTTAAGTCACACACTTGCTGTGCCTGTCATCTTGGTTTACCCCCTTTTGTCTCAGCTTGCACCTGCTCCAGTTTCAGAAATTAACCCACCTAATCAGATCCCTCTGGACCACTCACCCTGCCCAGGCCGATTGACTGGGACACCTGGCACAGGTGAGTGCCAACCTCTTTGGGGACACAACTCCAGCTCACGGAGGAATATTTTTGGTTTCTTCTCCTCACTGGCTCTGGTGTGGGACACAATTTCATGCCTGTCTTCACCCTGGTAAGATTATCTCTCTCCCACCTGGGCAGCCTTTGACCTTTTAGTCTCTTTCACAGCTAGGATTACTTCTTCAGGGGGGAATTGAGGCAGTTAGGGTTTTGGGAACTAACCCTGAAAGTAAATAGCAGGAATGTTTTTTTGCTGGAGAAGAATCTGGCTTCTCCTTATCTCTTGTTCCCTAAGAGCTGTTTTCCCACACCTGAGCCCCACCCTGAGGGAAGGGGAGGGCTCCTTTTCTAGAATTAACATCTAATCCTGGTATTGTGATTGGTCAATCTTAAAACCCCCGGAACTTCCTGAGTCAGCCTCTAGCCCAGACCCTTCAGCTGTCTCTTGGGCTCACCTGAGGCAGAAAGTAGGGCCCACCACCATAAGGTTATGAAGACATTTACCAGGGAAGGACAAGCTCCCTTGGCTGTCTCCAGGTTCTGGTGTTTCCCCTCATCTTGGCCCAGCTGGGCTGGGAAAGGGGAAGAAACCCCTGACCCTCCTCCCACATGGGCTCTCTACCCCCTCCTGCCTTCCACATGGCAGGAGCTCTCTGCACTTTCTCCTCTTTCCTTCTCTTTTTTTTTTTTTTTTCTTAAGAAAATACAAACATAGAAATTATTTATTATTATTATTATTATTATTATTATTATTATTATTATTTGTTTTTTGAGGTAGGGGCCCGCTCTAGTCTAGGCTGACCTGAAATTCACTATGTACTCTCAGGGTGGCCTCGAACTCAGGGCAACCCTCCTACCTCTACCTCCTGAGTGCAGGGACTAAAGGTGTGCACCACCATGTCCAGCAGAAATTATTATTATTATTTTTTTTTAAATATATATTTATTGTCCATAATGTGTTACATTATTTAGTGGGCAAACCATGCGTTGTTATCCCGAATTCCCCAATTCCCCCCCTCCCCATCCCTGATCAGTTGTATATCCTCCTCTGTGGGCTGTCTGTATTAGTCCTTGTGGCAAGGTATCCTGTATATCTTAGTACTCATCCC
>PVHP010025127.1:0-25865 GCA_004024765.1 Zapus hudsonius
CACATGCATAGCCTGGATAATTCCCACAGCCTGGAAGAGCATCGATGTTCTGTTAGCTAACTGCCAACTGAAGCATTTTTGGCCAGACCCCAAGTGACTTCATTGAGACCTAAGTAAGATGTATGACAGGGTGATGTTCCATTTATTTTCCTGCAATTATAATCAGTAAGCAACTCAAGACATTTGGAGACTCAGAATTGTATCATTTCCTTGAGCTCCAAACAGAGTCTAAAACCTGCTCTTCTACTGTAAATAAAGTTGGGCTGAGAGACACACACACAGTGGTGAAGTGTGCTTCCTGCACAAGCATGCTAGCCTGAGGGGGGTCTGGGACCACCAGAGTTTGAAACTCCAGATCTCATTTAGAGCAGCTGGGTGTGGCCAGCACGCTTGTGACCCCAGTCCCACAGTGGAGCAGAGACCCCAGAATCATCAGAGCTCCCCAAGCTCCAAGACCAGTAAAGAGACTCCAGCTCAAAAATCAGGCTGAGGGGAATTGGGGGTAACAACTCACTGTTTGCCTACTAAATAATGTAACTCATTATGAACAATAAAAAAAAATCAGGCTGAGCAGAAGAGCAATGGAGAGGAACACCTGTGTTCCACCCTGGCTGTCTCCACTGCAGGCAAGCAAGTTCAAACACCACAAATCACATTATACGCATAGCGCATCCAGCACACACAAGAACCATAAAAAATAATTAAATTAAATTAAAATAGAGTTGGGTGTGGTGGCACAAGCCTTTAATCCCAGCACTTGAGTGGCAGAAATAGGAGGATTGCTGTGAATTCAAGGCCAGCTTGAAACTACATAGTGTATTTCAGGTCAGCCTGGGAAAGAGCGAGACCCTACCTCAAAAAACCTATATATGGGCTGGAGAGATGCCTCGGGGTTAAAGGTTCTTGCTGGGAAAGCATGACAGCTTGGGTTTGATTCCCCAGTACCCACGTAAAGCCAGATGCACAAAGTGGTGCATGCATCTGGAGTTCATTTGCAGTAGCTGGGGGCCCTGGTGCACCCATTCTCTCTCTCTCTCTCTCTCTCTCTCTCTCTCTCTCTCTCTCGTCTTTCTCTCTGTCTCTCTTTCTCTCTCTCTCAAATAAATATGCAGGAAAAAAGGTAGGCAGACCAATCAGCTGTTTCTCTGGCTCACCTGAGTCAGGATGAAGCCCCTCGAGTAAGGCTATAAAAACCATTACCAGGGCCAAGCTTCCCTTGTCCTGCCAGCTCATCACTCCTGAACCTCCAGGTTCTGGTGACTCTCACCCCAGCCCAGATGAGGAGAGAAACCACCTGACCCTCCTTCCACGTGGGCTCTCTACCCCTCCTGCCCTCTACATGGCAGGAGCTCTCTGTACTTTCTCCTCTTTCCTTCTCTTAGTACAATAAATCTAATCAAGTTCCTCCAAACCTTAAAAAAGGGCAAAAATAATGATTTTACTGGAAAAGTACCATGCCTAAAATTAACTTTGCTTTTCTGACATTACTCTGAAAATGGACAAGCATCATGAATTTTGTCCCTGTTCTAAATCCTTTGTGATCTTGTGAAAAACTATGCTGACAGGTATTTGATGAACCATACATAGTACCTACATGGAACCTGAATATTTGGTGTAGTGATCCATGGAAAACAGTGAGTCTAAAAGAGCAAACCCAGAGTCTAAAATATACACAAATGTCTATGCAAGGTGAGGAGAGAACCAACAGTTTCCAGCAGGTGTCTAGTACCCACCAGAATAAAGTCATTGCCCGTTCACCACTAAAAACCCTCAGAGAATCACTGCAATTGTCCCTCCCTCCATATCTATGGGAAAAAAAGACAAGAAAAAGTTATCACCAGCACAGGAAAACAACATACACACACACACACACACACACACACACACACACACACAAAAGCTGGATGTGGTAGCGTGCAATCCCCGCAGCACACAGGAGATTGAGGCACAGCCAGAAGCTCAAGGTAAACCACAGTTACATTATGAGTTAGAGATCAGCCTAATCTACATGAGACCCTGGCTCATGTAATCCAACAATAATAGATGTGGTCGAGGATAGGAGGGAAGTGGGGAGGGGAAGGAACCCTCATTCACTGCTGGAGGGAACGGCAAACTGGTACAACCACTATGGAAAGCAGTGTGGAGACTCCTGAACGGGATCGATATAGAGCTACCAAGGGACCCAGCTATGCCTCTACTGGGCATCTACCCTCAAAATTTCATGCCTCAGCACAGAGACATTTGCTCAACCATGTTTATAGCCAATCAATGCATAATAGCTAAAAATTGGAGTCAACCCAGATGCCCATCACTGGATGAATGGATATCAAAGTTGTGGTACATTTACACAATGGAATTCTACGCAGCTGAAAGGAAAATGACATAATGAAATTTAAGGAAAAGTGTGTGGACTTGGAGCAGGTTGTTCTTTGCAAACTCACACAAGATCAGAGTCAAGTTCTGCATCTTCTCCCTCATATGTGGTTCCTAATCAGGTTAAGCCTGAACATTAAGAAAGCCTATCAGATGAACTGAGAGATGAACAAAGGGGTTTGAAGGAATTGGGGGGAAGAGGAGGGTGGGGGTTTATACACCAATCTAACCAATAAGGAAGAACACCTTAAAATCCTTATTCTCGTGCAGTAAGCTCTCTAGGAAGCCAGGTGTGTGTGGGGGGGGGCATTGTCAGGTAACAGAGGCCCTGAATAGGGCAGATGAGGTCCCCCAAAATAAGACAGGCTTACGTCAAAGCTCTTGGAGGTAAGACCCTATTGCTGAAGACACCACAGATTGTCATCATACAACACCGAGAGACCTTGCTTAATCAAGTATGGTGTCCAGCCCCCAGAGGGTAGCATGTGTAGCGCTGGAAAGTGTTACACAAGCTGCCAGGGGAAATTGACCAAAGATATTCCAAGAAAGCAGAGGTGGTCGATATACAACACTGAATGATCCTACCAGAATGATGAAGACTGGCAGAGACCAGTAACGTCAAGAAGTGCTCACCCATGCAATAGTGGCGCTAAAACTGGGTGGGTAATCAATCGACAGCTTGTTATTTGGCTAAGAGATCCGCTCAGAGGCAGATAACCCTTAACTGGAACTGGGATCCATAGCAATCCCATATGAAAACCAAGAACCTGGGCTCCAAGGGGAAACCCCCACTAACCAGAGATCTACAGAAAGGCCACACCCATTAGAATCTTGACAGATTAACAAAGTTTGTCTCATTTAACCTACACTGATCTCACTCTCCATTAGAGATTCTGTTTATATGTTTCAGAAGCCAGCAAGAACCATGGACAACCCACTCCCACCAACAGGACCTGAGATGTTGCCTGTCACCCAGGCAGGAGATGAAACACCCCTAATTTATGATCTAGAGTCCAAACGAAAGCTTTGAGGAAATGGCGAGATGAGCAAGAGACCTACCTCCACAGCAAGTCAGATAACCTGGGCCAAAGGATAATGGAGACAGACACTGAGAATATCCAGCACAATCCAAAGCAGAAATCCAGAGATTCCTAAGACCTCAACAGTAAAGAGACCTAAAACTCACCCACCATGACTCAGGGATCTGAGCGGAAGAGGAGTTGGAAAGATTGTAAGAGCCATGGTGGGGGAGAGAGACAGAGAAAATATCTGACTATCTCTGTTATAATCCACAACCCATGGGCTGGTCCAGTAAGCCCATGTAGGAAGGACCCCAATGGGGTGGGAACAGGGAGGAGAGAAATGGGGATACCACCATAAGACTTGCTCATGCAATATATCTAATTATTTATAATAAATATGGGAAAAAACAAGCCAGGCATGGTGGTGCACACCTTTAATCCCAGCACTCGGGAGGCAGAGGTAGCAGGGTGGCCATGAGTTTGAGGCCAGCCTGAGACTACATAGTGAATTCCAGGTCAGCCTGGGCTGGAGCGAGACCCTTCTTTGAAAAACCAAGAAACAAGCCAAGCACTAGAGCACTGCTCACCCCTTCTTCCCAGAGCTGCTGTCCCACCTCAGAAACACTGGAGGCCTGAGGAGGTCTGACAAGCCCTGCTGTCCTGTGTGTGTGTGTGTGTGTGTGTGTGTGTGTGTGTGTGTGTGTGTGTGTGGTGTTTTAAGCTGTTGTCTCTGCCTGGGTCTAAACATGCACCAACTCTGACCAGACCCCAGGAGAACAGAGCACCAGCTGGGAGCTCAAAGGGCCTGGAGTGCTGGCAGCCTGACGCCCTGCACCATATGTCCACAAAGCAGCTGAACCAGGAAAGAAACAGGGCAAAATGGGCAAAGGAATTAGGTCAGTGTGATAAATCACCACCCATCACAGAACTTCTATGGGTACGATGGCAATTTTCTCCTTCCTTCCTTCCTTCCTTCCTTCCTTCCTTCCTTCCTTCCTTCCTTCCTTCCTTCCTTCCTTCTCTCTTTCTCTTTCTCTTTCTCTTTCTCTTTCTCTTTCTCTTTCTCTTTCTCTTTCTCTTTCTCTTTCTTTTTTGGAGATAGGGTCTCACTCTAGTCCAGGCTGACCTGTATGTAGTCTCAGGGTGGCCTTGAACTCATGGTGACCCTCCTACCTCTGCCTGGGATTAAAGACATGTGCCACCATGCCCAGCTTCTCTTCTGCATTAAAACACACACACGCACACACACACACACACACACACACACACACACACACCATTGTCTCATATTTCTTTGCTTTTTTTTTTGAGGCAGGGGGTCTCACTCTAGTCCAGGGTGACCTGGAACTCACTCTGTAGCTCCAGGCTAACCTTGAACTCACAGAGTGCTGGGATTAAAGGTGTGCAGCACCACCATGCCTGACTCGTCTGCATTTTTTGTGCTTCTATGTTTTCTCCAGCTTATTTTTTTCCATTTATATGTGTTTCTAATGTAGACTTATACAACATGTTCATATCACAAGATTCAAAGGAATAAACTGGCCTCGGGGAGGATAGGACGTGACTCTCAGCCCTTTCACCTTCACTCCGCCACCCACTGGGGCCTCGGGGCTGGCAGGAAAAGTCAGTAGATCTGGAATGTTCTGTGTAGAAAACCACAGGAGGATGAGAGCTCCATCTGCTTTGATCTCTCCTGTCTTCTACACAAACTTGGGGAAATGGGAACTGGTAAATATCTTGAAACCCCTTCTCAAAATAGCCCCGTTTCATCCACATTGTGCTCTGGGGCCCCTGCGCAGTGATCAGGGAGAGTCAGAGGGAAGCAGGGGAAAGGAAGGAGGAGAAAGGAAGGAAAGAGATGAGTTGGAGGAGGAGAGTCCAGAAGTAGCTGGAAGGGGGAACCATCCAGGGAAGGGGAAGGAGGGCATTGAGAGGGGAGGACAGTGGGGGGCTGGGAGAGGACCACAGCAGCTGTCTGTGAAGCCCCCCACCCGCCTGCCTGCCTGGGTGACTCACCAAGCAGCGCCCACTGCCTGCTTCTATTTTTATATCAGCGCCTGCTCATATCTGATGTGAAGTAAGCTTTCCAGCTGGTGGAGGGGAATCTGATGGCACAGGGCGAGGACCCAGGGAAGCATTTGGAAATCTGAAGAGGCATTGTAAAGCAATAACCAGGCCCTTTAAGCTAACTGCTGAGGAGGTTGAGGGGCTGCCAGCCCTTGACATCATCAGCGGTTCTGGGGATGGACTAGAGAACCTACCAGAACAGCACTGGGCTGGGGCCCCAAAGGCAGCTTCAGGAAGGGCTCAGAGAATCCATGTGCCAGGGCTCCTAACTGGACAGCAGCGTGTGAAAGGGTTGACCACCTTGGTTTGTTTGTTTGGTTGGTTTGTTTTTTAAGGTAGGGTCTCACTCTAGCCCAGGATGCCCTGGATTTCACTCTATAGGTTCAGGCTAACCTCGAACTCACAGCGATCCTTGAGTGTTGGGATTAAAGGTGTGTGCCACTATACCTCCATCTTGACTTTGAAACAAGGCCTCACTCCTTTGTTTTTTCTTGTGTGTGTGTGTGTGCATGCATGTGTGTACACACATCCGTGCAGAGGTCAGAGGAGGATGTTAAGATATCCCCTCCATTGCTCATCCATGTATTTCCTTGAGATGGAGTCTTTGATTCCAGAACCTACTGTCTTCGAAAGCCCAGCAATTCTCCAGTCTCTGCTCCCTACAGCTGGGATTACAGATGTACTTGACCATGCCCAGCTGTACAGAGGTGCTGGGGAATTGAACTCAAGGAGTCTAAATGAGGCTTGGGCTGACTCAGGCCCTCATGCTTGTTCAGGAAGTGCTTGTATCTGCTGAGTCATCTCTCCAACCCCACCCCACCCCCACCCCGTGCACCAAGTCTCTCTTTTTGCCACTAGAAAGGCCAGTCAGCTGACCTATGAGCTTCAGGATCTTCCTGGCTTCATCATCACCGCTGTGGCATGTTGGGATTACAGACATAAGTGCCACTTTGTGTCCGGTTTTACGTGGGTGCTTGGGATCAGACTTGGGTTGGCAGGCTTGCAGAGCGAACACCTTTAAGCACTGAGCAGTCTCCCCAGCCCTTCATGTTTGGCCTTTACTGAAAAGCCACAGGAACTTGTATGCACTGTCTGTGCCTTGGGCAGGTGATGATATGTCCGCCCCAGAGCAGGAGGGAATCCTGTCTCAAACTGCTAGATTCTCTCCTTGAAATCCCAATCTCTGACCTGGAGACTCCTGGAGAACAGAGACCATGGCTCTCTTGTAGCTGGTGCCCTAACACCAGGGCCACAGGAAACAGCTCTCTGCCCATCATGACCTGAGACAGGGGACTGACCATCTCTCTGGGAGCCACCTTCTGGATTCCCATTTAGCAGATTTGAAGAGGAAGGCCAAGTGGGACGATGGTCACAGTTATTGTTTTATCAGGAGACTGTCTGCTGGCTCTTTCCTCCTGAGTCATGGGATCTTGGGATGTGTGCTGGGGTGATGGGGATCTGGGTGGTTCCTTCCCGATGAGAGGTGAAAGACCCCTCTAGGACCCGAGGACAGGTGACCCCCCTTAGGCTCTAATTCACATTACTGCCACTCTGTGGGTATATATGGCTCCTTCCCCTCCCCATGACCAGCAGCTGGGTCCTAACTGGAGAAGTGCAGTGTCCCTGTGGCCTCCAGATCCTGTGGCAAAAAGTAGCTCTGCTGGTTGGCCAGGCGGGGCTGCTGCGACAGCTGGGCGCATGCCGGCCATTCCCGCCAGCACGCTCATGCTCTTGATATAGGCCCTGTTGGCCCTGGACAGCCGTGCGGCCTCAGGACAAGGCCAAGGGACAGGCCAGGGCAGGCATCGGCTTTCTTCCTGTCCTTGCATGGCCAGGGCCTGTGGCCCTGTCTTCTGATTTGTGTGTATTATTAGGTTACAGGGACTCTGCAGCCTGGAGATCCCAGGGGTGTGGGGGAGCATGTGGTTCAGGGATGGGGGGTGTCCATTCTGGGCAGGGCCTGTGTCTGAGCCCAAGCTTGCTTGAGGTCCTCCAGTCCCACTGGAAGGCCAGCCCTGGGGACCCCTCCGGCCAGACACAAGGTACCTTGGGTACTTTGAGTGCCTTTTCATTCTGTTCTGCCTGGTGGCTTTTTCAGTAAATTAACCTCTCCCTCCTTGGTAACTGATGGGTGTGTTTACCAGGGTGGTTAGTGTTGGAACTGAACAAGGGGGTGGGTGATTTTGGAAATGAATATTTGCACTGGAAATATAGTGGGAGCTTGTGCAGGGCAGGGTCTACCTTGTCCCAGATCAGGGCCTTGCCAGCTGAACTTGGGCTGGAAAGATTGCATGCTGTACCCTTTGGATTATTTAATAATTTGGTGGGGGGTGATGGGAAGTAATAAACATCTTGGCAAGTGGACTCAACCCCCTTCGCTCACTGCATCCAGGGAGAGCCCCATGAGTGCGCAGGGCCCTTCAGTGCTGAAGGTCTGCCATAGCTCTGAGGGGTGTCTGGTTGGGCCCCCTGAAAGCAGGGAAACACCTGGGGGAGAAGGGAGCTGGTTTTATGGTCTTTCCATCCAAAGAACCTGGGCTTGCAGGCTGGTGGGGTCATAAAGCCCTTCACAGAGAGCTGCCCCTGAGTTTACAGCCATCAGGCCAGCCTCACTACAGTCCCCTCTAGAGCTGAGCTGGGATGGCTCGTGTGCCCATCCTCATGCTGGGCAGAAGGTGCCTGTCATCTCCAAAGCAGCTTCTGCTGGGCTCCTGGCGAGTGCCAACACCTCAGGAGGTACCATTTGGAGCTGGGGCTATTCTCATGTACTGGACAGTGGAAGGACTCCAGTCTCGGGCTGTGACCATATACTGCAAAAGAGAGTCACTGCGGAAAGGCTCCATCCTCTCTGGGCAGCAAATAGTCACGGAGGAGGCCAAGTTCTTGGTTTCAGTGATGAGGGATGGAGGCGTAGGCATTCCACGCAAGCCCGGGTCTTGCGCTGTCACAATGTTCCGGCGCCCCTCAATTCCAGAGATGTGTGCCATTGCAGGGGCTCAGCTTCAGAAGCCTAAGTGGGGCACTGGGCTTGCAGATGCTCCTCTGGGCGGTGACAGTATCTGAACATTCCCTTGTTTTTCATAATTTGGACAATTGTGTTTTCTTTTCTTTTTTTTTTTCATAGGTGTATGTGTGTTGGTGTGCTTGTATGGGTGGATCAGAGGTCAACATCTGGTATCTTCCTCAGATGCTTGATGCTTTTCACCTTCTAGTTATTTATTTTTTGTTAAAACTTGATTTGCTTGTTTGAGAGAGAGGCAGATATAGGAGCTCCAGATGTATGCACCACCTGTGCATCTGGCTTTACTTGGGTACTGGGGAATTGAACTCGGGTTCTTCTGCTTTGCAGGCAAGCACCTTAACTGTTGAGCCATCTCTCCAGCTCTATTTATTTCTTTTTGAGACACGGTCTTGTGTAGCTCAGGCTGGCCTCAAAGTCACTATGTACTGAAGATGACCTTGAACTTCTGATCCTCAGCCTCTACCTTGAAAATGCTGATCTCATAGGTGTGCGTCAACATGCCCATTTATGAGGTGCTGGGGATTGATTCCAGTGCATTGTACATGCTAAGCAAGTATTCTATCTACCAAACCATATCCATGGCCCTCTCCACTTTATATTTTATTTTTTAAATTTTTGTTGCTGTTGTTGAGGTAGGGTCTCACTCTAACCCAGGCTGATCTGGAATTCACTCTGTGGCTCTAGGCTGGCCTTGAACTCACAGCCATCCTTCCTACTTCAGCCTCTTGAGTGCTGGGACTAAAGATGTGCTCCACCATGCTCAACTCCACTTTATTTATTTATTTATTTATTTATTTATTTATTTATTTATTTTTAGATAAAAGCATTTTTATTATTTTTTTCTTTATTGTTCATAATGAGTTACATTGTTTATCCACTTTATTTTTTTAAATATTTTATTTATTCATTTTCAAGGATAGAGAGAGAGAGAGAGAGAGAGAGAGAGAGAGAGAGAGAGAGGAGAGAGAGAGAGAGAGAGAGAGAGAGAGAGAACACCAGGGCCACCACCTTGTGGGTCTGGCTTATGTGGGTACTGGGGAATTGAACCCGGGGCCTTGGGCACTAGAGGCAAGTGCCTTAACCGCTGAGCCATCTCTCCAGCCCTCCACTTTATTTTCTTGAGGCAGAATCTCTCACTCAATCTAGAGCTCATCAATTTTGCCAGACTAGCTAATCGGTAAGCCTCAGGGATCCGACTGTTTCTGCCTGCCTGGTATTATCTTGCCCATCATCTTACATGGGTGCTGGGGATCCGAACTCAGGTCCTTACCCACTGAACCATCTCTCCAGCCCTTGTTTTGTTTTCTTGAGACAGAATTTCAAGTAGCCCAGGCTGGCCTCAAACTCATGATGTAGCTGAAGATAACTGAGTTACTGATCTTCCAGCCTTCACCTCCCAAGTGCTGGGATTACAGACATGGCCACCATGCCTGGTTCCTGGCTAGGAATTTCACAGAATGTTCTTCAACTGGGGTTTCTCTGAAGATTTTCTCCTGATCAGTCTGGGGCTAAGGGCTTCCGGAACAAACATGGAAGAGGTGTAACTGGAGAGATGCTCACTGGTTAAAGACACTTGTGTAGCCTTTAATCCCAGCACTGAGGAGGCAGAGGTAGGAGGATCGCTGTGAGTTCAAGGCCACCCTGAGACTACATAGCAAATTCCAGGTCAACCTCAGCTAGAATGAGACCCTACCTCAAAAATATTTTTTAAAACAAAGGCACTTATTTACAAAGCCAACAGGCCCAGGTTCAATTCCCCAGTATCCATGTAAAGCCAGAAGCAAAATGGTGTGGCAAGAAACTCCGGTGCACATGCACACACAAAAATAAATAAAAATTAAAAGATACCCAACGAGCCAGGCATGGTGACCCACAAGGGGTACGAGGATCACTGTGAGTTCAAGACCAGCCTGGGACTATCGAGTGAGTGCCAGGTCAGCCTGAGCTAGAGTGAGACCCTGCCTCGGATAAACAAAAAATAAAAATAAAAAGCAGCCAGGTGTGGTGGCTCATGCCTTTAATCCCAGCACTCCGGAGCCAGAGGTAAGAGGATCTCCATGAGTTCCCAGACCACCCTGAGACAACATAGTGAATTCCAGGTCAGCCTGGGCTACAGCGAGACCCTACCTTGGAAAAAAAAAGAAATAAAATAAAATAAAAAAGAAAGAAAAGAAATACCGAGGAGACAAAGTACCACCACAGCACATGTAAGCCTGGGAAATTCATCCTTGCCACTGACTTCCCTGAAGACTGCTCCCTGCTAAGTTGCCCTATGGTTTCCTCTGGAGCTCAGGCTACTGAGCTCCACCTGCTGGAGAGAGAAGTGGTCACTTGTACCATTGGAAATCTCGAGCAGGGCTCCACTTCTTGCCCACTTATTTCTTATCCAATCATTGACTTCTGCATATTTACTTAGTGCTGGAAAGGGGCCATTCTGGACTGAGCTCCCTTTCTAGGACAACGGGGCCCTGCCCGGCAGGGAATGCTGACTTGGAGTTGGCGTTGCAGACACATCTTCCCTGGGTAGTTAATGTGGAGGTTCATGCTTGGCTCCCACCACCTGCTTATCAAAGTCAAGATCTGTCAGCCCCCTTGGGTAGAGGAAATCCTAATTTCCTTCCCTGGAGTCCGTGCCCAGTTCTCCCAGGAAGGAAGAATGTCTCTATCTTTGTATTTGGAGCATCTCCATTTCCCAAATATCAGATGACAACAGGCCGATCTCGTGCGCACGTGTCTGTGAGCGTGCTGTGTGCACTCCATGTGTTCCAAACCTTTCCAGAAATAGATGATTAAACCTTCAGCAAGATTGGAGAATCTTAAAAAAAAAACACAACTGCCGTTCTTTGTGCATTGTGGCTGATTTAAGACTGAACCAGAAATAGTTCTTGCTCAGGCTCCCTGTGGGCAGAGCCCTGCAGAGCAGGAGGCCTTGCTTGTGGCCAGCGGGTGTGGCCGGGAGCAGCAGCCAGCTGCCAGGAGGCCTGCAGGTGGAGCTCAGGTCCCCAGAGGCTGGGGTGACGCTTTCGCATTGACCCAGCAGCCCAGCCCTGGACGTCATCATAGACCTACCTGGCAGAGGCTATTGTTCTCATTGACAACAGTTCTTTCTTCTCTAAGAGCTTGAAGCCTAAGGACCCTGGGTTCAATTCCCCAGGACCCTCGTAATGTGCCCCTTCGTGCATCTGGAGACCGTTTGCAGTTCTCTTCAGAACCTGACTTACACCCCCTTCCTAGTATTTGCATTTCGGAGCCAGGCTGCAAGGGTTGGGACCTGGCTCCACCTCTTGCCAGTGATTGGCCAAACCCAGATCTCACCGCCTCTCTGTCACTCAGCTGCCACGATTTAGGAGACAAAGACCCTGTGGGGAAAACAGCTGGCTTAAAAAAAAAAATCCTCGGAGCTGGAGAGAAAGCTCCAGTGGTTAAAGGTGCTTGCTTGCAGGCCCTGGGTTCAATTCCCCAGTACCCATGGAAAGCCAGATGCACAATGTGACACATGCATCTGGTTTGTAGCGGCAAGAGGCCCTGGGTGTCCATTCTCTCTGTCAAATAAATTTTTAAATTATTTATGTTGGGGGGAGCATGCCAGGGCCCCTTGCTGCTGCAAACGAACCCTACACATCATGTGGATGACTTGGGGATTGAACCCTGGCTTCAGCAGGCTCTGTAATTAAGCACCGTTTATCACTAAGTCAGCCCCCTTTTCTTTCTTCCTTTCTCTCTTCTCTGTCTTTTTTTTTTTTTTTTTTGAGATAGGGTCTCATGTAGCCCAACTTGCTATATAGTCAAGGATGACATTGAACTTCTGATCCTCCTACCTCCACCTCCTAAGTGCTGCGATTACAGACATGTACCACCATGCCTGGCCTTTTCTTTTCTTTTCCTTCTTTTTTTTTAAAAAAAGTTTTTATTTATTTATTTATTATTTATTTTATTTATTTATTTGCAAGGAGAGAGGGAGAGAGGATATGTGTATAAGCATGCCAGGGCCTCCTGCTACTGCAGATGAACTCCAGATGCATGCACCACTACTTTGTACCCAGGCCAGCGGGCTTAGCAAGAAAGCACTTTAACTGCTGAACCATGTCTCCAGCCCCTGCCCAGCTTTCTTTATGCAGTGCTCAGGGCTGAACCCAGGGCTTTGTGCATTCTAGGAAAGCCTTATACCAGCTGAGGCACATTTCCAGCCTCCACACTGGCTTCTTGATTTTTCCAATTTGTAATTTTTGTCTGAAAGAAGCAACAGAGGGAAGGTGGTGCTCTTCCTAGAGGATGTACTGGTTGTTCATCCGATGGGTTTTCCTGGAAGAGGTCTCTACTGGGAAATGATGCTTGTGCTAATTCCTGTATAGTTAACTCTCTGCCACACCATTCTCCCAGTGAGCCCAGTGTTCACTGGCACTTTTCCAAACTTAGATGGATTCCTCTTGGCTGTGGAGCCACACAAGTGACTTCTGGGACCAGAAGAAATAGGGACTGAAGTCAGATGGGCTTCTAATTGCTGGCTACAGAAAAATAGAAAAGGTGGGTGTGATGGTGCATGCCTTCAATCCCAGCACTCGGGAGACAGAGGAAGGAAGGAAGATCACTGTGAGTTCAAGGCCAGCCTGGGACTACAGAGTGAGCTCTGGGTCAGCCTGGGCTAGAGGGAGACCCTATCTCAAAAATAAATAAATTTTCAAAAAATGAGACAGGATCTCTTTATGCAGATGAGACTAGCCTCAGATTTGAAGCAATCCTCTTGCCTCTGCCTCCTAAGTACTAGGATCACACTCATCTGAAACACATTGTTTTATGATCACCACCTCTATGTGAAACTCCTCTCTGCCCTGGAAATATCATTGGAGACAGCATATTAGCTCTTCCTTCTTTCCATATGGATCATTTGTCTTCTTAAAATGGAAGAGCATATTCATAATAGATGTTCCCATGCAGGGAGGACACAGCTCCATCCATGAAACATTGATGGGGAGGCAGCTTTCACCTCAAGATGGAGAGCTTTCTGACAGATGAAGGAGGCCCAGTGCCATGAAGAGGAGCTCCTGTTGGGGAACAGGCTGGACAGCAGTGGGCAGGTGACTCAGTTTACCCCATAGTACAAGGTTGGGCACTTGTCAAGTGGCTTCTCTGTGGCAATGAAGTGGCATTTCCCTGGTTCACTCAGCTGTCACTCAGCCATTGAACCAGCTATACCCTCCCGATTCTGAAGCAGCGTGGAACAATCTGCGCCTTTGTGGACCTGGGAGTCTTTCTGCTATTTGGAGACAGTCATGACCATGAACCAGCCCCTCACTCTGAATGTCAGAAGTGGGGAGATGGCTCAGTGGGTAAAGTGCTTGCCACACAAGCGTAAAGACCTCAGTTCAGATCCCCAGAACCCACATAAAGCCAGACATGGTGGCTCATGTCGCTAATGGGAAATGGAGAGAAGAGAAGCCCCAGAAGCTAGCCTGGTGTATGCAGCAGCTAATAAGGGACCTGGGCTTGAGAGGTGGCTCTGTGGTTAGAGGTACTCTTTACAAACCTGATCACCAGAGTTCAGAATCCCAGAACATGTGTAAAGCTGGATGCAAGAAGCCTGTGAGTCTATAACCCCAACACACCTACAGCAGTGGGAGGCAGTCAGGAAAATCCTGAATTGTGCAGACCAGCTAGTCTAGCATCACAGCAATGAAACAATAAGAGATCCTGTCCTGTCTCGAACAAGATGGACAGTGAGGACCAACGCCCAAGGCTATCCTCTGATTTTCACATATGCACTGTGGAATGTACTCAAACACATACACAGTGTGCACACACACACACACACATGCACACACACACACACACACTCTCTCTCTCTCTCTCTCTCTCTCTCTCTCTCTCTCTCTCACAGATGCACAAAAGGGGCACATGTATCTGAAGTTTGTGTGCAGTGGCTGGAAGCCCTGGCATGCCCTCTCATTCTCTGTCTCTCTCGCTCTCTGCTTGCACATAAATAAACAAATAAATAAAATACTGAAAAAAAGAATACATATGCATTAAACATTTTTAAATTCTCTAGCCCTTCGCAGTTTGGTACGTTTTCAAGACATCTTCCTTTTCTAGTGGCTCCCAGTAACTTCTGGCTTGTCACCATTTCTGAATCTTAAACGCAGGGCCCAGAACTGAATGAGGACATAGCTCAGAAGTAATGAAGTAGAAAGTGATTTCCTGTATAATAAGCTGGTGTGATATATTCCAGTGCTTCAGGAAGACAGGGCAGCACTGTGGGCAACTTTAACCAACCATGTTACACCATGGTCTGACTCTTCATTTCTCTTTCACAGAAAGTGCCAAGATGTCCTTTAATTGTAAATATCTATCTATGTATCTATCTGTGTATCTATCTCTATCTCTATCTCTATCTCTATCTCTATCTATATCTATATATATATATCAATAGAGTCAGGCATGGTGGTGCATGCTTTTAATCCCAGCACATGGGAGGCAGAGGTAGGAGGCTTGCTGTGAGTTTGAGGCTACAGAGCAAGTTCCAGGTCAGCCTGGGCTAGAGTGAGACCCTACCTAGAAAAAAAAAATCAATACAAGGCTGGGAGTTTAGCTCAGCTTGCCTAGCATACAAGGAGTCCCGGTTTGATCCCCAGCATAAACCAGGCACCACCCTCAGCTACATAGGGAGCTCAAGGCCAGCCTGGGCTAGAGAACACGTCTCAAAAGGAAATCTCAATGCAAACTTAGCATCCACATCGGTTGGCATTTTACTTGCTCATCTGAGCCCACAGTTCCACACTGTTGAATTTAGATGAGTTTGGGCTTTCCCTACCAGTTTTGTACTACCCACAGATTTGGTAAGTTTCCTACCTGCAAACATTGAGGAGCAAGAACAGAGTGCACTATTCTCCACCATGTTAACAATCTAGCTTTTCAAATGCAATTGTTCAACCAACCCGTTCGATGCTGCTAGCACCCAACCCACATTCCTCTGTTTTATACATTGTTTCATGTCAATACCATCTAGATTTCCCGAATTCTCTCTATAATCTCTACAGGGCTCATCTGAGGTGATAGCTGGGTACCATCTATGCAGGGAATGGTATGTGCTTGGCATAACGTGCTCTTTGGGAATGAGCACAGAACCCTGAAGCTTGTATGCTTGTCCCCAATGGTGCTCAATAATAGGTCCTAATAGATTATGGGAAGCCTCTTGGGATCTGCTAATCTTTTTTCCTGGTGCTTAATTTAATTTAATTTATTTTTTTTTTTTGGTGCTGAGGCCCAAACCCAGGGCCTTGCACTTGGCTAGGTGAGCGATCCTCCACTGAGCTGAACCCCCAACCAACCCACTATCTTCCTTTTCAAACAATGAAAACATGGTGCATTGGTGGTTCACTGGTGAGCTTCCAAAAGGTGAAAATGTACCTGCCTGAGTCCCATCTTTCTGAAACTCCTACATTTCTCCATGATGCCCCAAAAGTCATTCAAGGAGCTGGGCATGGTTGGCACATGCCTTTCATCCCAGCACTCAGGGGGCAGAGGTAGGAGGATGGCTGTGAGTTCAAGGCCAGCCTGAGTCTCCTTAGTGAATTCCAGGTCAGCCTGGGCTAGAGCGAGACCCTACCTCAGAAAACAAAGAAATTCAAAGGGCTGGGGAGATGGCTTAGTGGATAAATACTCGCCATGCATGCATGAGGCCCTGAGTCTGGATCTTTCCAGCCCACATAAAGCAGGACATAGTAGCATGTGTCTATACCAGTGTTCCTGTGGCAAGATGGGAGACTGACAGAATACCTGGAAGGTCACAGCCAGCTGACCTGACATAGACAACAGTGAGCACAGATTGCCTCAGACAAGATAGAAAGCAAGAAACAGCACTCAGTGTTGTCCTCTGACCTCCTGGAGAGGTGGCATGTGTGCTCCTATATCCACATCCTGTGTGTGTGCACACACACATGCACGCACGCATGCGCACACACGCACACATGTGCACACATACACACACACACACACACACTCGCGCGTGCACACACGCATGCGATTTTTAAAAAGTCACCAAAGCCAGGTATGGTGGAGCACATCTTTAATCCAGCACTTGGAAGACAGAGATAGAAGGATCGCTGTGAGTTCAAGGTCAGCCTGAAACTACAGAGTAAATTTCAGGTCAGCCTGGCCTATGGTGAGACTCTACCTCAAAAAAAAAAAAAGAAGAAGAAAAAGAAAAAGTCATTAAAAAAAGGTCCCAGTTCTAGCTAGAAGCCTGAACATGCTGAGGCCCAGTCTTAGATCCTCTGGTGAAGGCTGCAGCCCAGTTCCAAGGCCTGGCTTGTCGCAGCCTAGAGGACCCATGAGGCAACAGCAAGCTCTATTCACTATGGCACCTTGATGATGACTGAAACTTCCTGGGGCACAAATTGACACGGAAACCCATCTACTTCCTTCCTCTCCATGCCCAGCACGTGTAACAGGCCCAGACTGTTCCAAACCCACTAGCTGGGGGACTGAGTCTTCCCGGAGTGTCCCCTGGGCAGTGACTACTATGGATTAGTATGTAAGTGATACCATGGCCGTGTTCCTCTGCCTAGACATGCAGCTTTGGGAGGATACTCACCAAGGCCTGTGCAGTGTGTCAGCGCTATAAATATCCCTTGAGTGTCTGCAGAAGTTCAGGGTGTCCCTGTGAATAAAGGGCATTGCTGAAATGAGAAAGAAGAAGGTTTTTTAAACTTCAATAGTCAAGCCTGTTACAGAATTTGGAATTTTCAGAGTAACTTCCTGTGTGATTTAGATCGGGGTTTATGACAGCAAAGCCAACATGGCACATGACCTCCTTAGTATTTGGGGAACTGACAGGAGATGGGGAGTGGGAGAAAGAATAGAAGACTGACTTTCTTTAAAAAATATTTTATTAATTTATTTGCAAGCAGAGAGATGTGTGTGTGAGAGAAAGGGAGAGAGATAAGGGAGAGAGAAAGAGAGAGAGAGAGAGAGAGAGAGAGAGAGAGAGAGAGAGAGAGAGAGAGAGAGAGTATGGGCTCACTAGGGCTTATAGCCACTGCAAATGAACTCCAGATGCATGCACCACTCTGTGCATCTGGCTTACCGGGGAATTGAACTCTGGTTGCTAGCCATCTGTTCAGCCTCAGAAGACTTACTTTCTAAAGAGTCTGATGATTCAACTTACTGAGAAGCAAGACAATGTTTTTCAGGTTCCACAATGGGCTCTCACTGGTCAAGATGTCTGGCTAAGAAGTTACAGGGTCTGGAAAGATGGCTCAGCCATAAAGGTGCTTGCTTGTAAAACTTGTCAGACCGTTTGAAACTGAGTTCAAATCTCCAGCATCCACATAAAGCCGGATGTGCTCAGCAAGAGTACATGTATCAAACTGCAGGCCGATAGCTGACATCTTGGCAAGAGATGAGCCACCCCAGACCTACCATGGAGGATCCACATGGAACCCCACAGAGAGTGGTGGGATAAGCAAGAGACCTATAACTACGGCCAATCAGTCAACCCAGGATGAACCAGCGAGACAGACACAACCTAAAGCAGAAGTACAGAGACCCCTAAGACCTCAACAATAAAGCAGGCTTAATACCCACCCACCATGACTCAGGGAACTGAGCAGAAGAGGGGGCGGAAAGATTGTAAGAACCATGGTGGAGGAGAATATCCAGAGACATGGCCTCCCCTCAGTAACAACACACAAGGGGGGGTGGAACTGGGTTGACTCCTAGGCTATCCATAACTCCCTACCCCATGGACTGATCCAGACTGCCCACGGAGAAGGATACCCAGCTGATTGGGGACAGGGAAGAGGGAAATTGGGGAAATGGGGACACCAACTCATTATTTGCTCATTCAATGTATCTAATTATGGACAATAAAAAGTTAATTTAAAAAAGAGTACATGTATCATATACACATGTGCAAAGAAATAAAATTTACAGAAAGAAGTTGCACCCTACAAAGCCACTACAGAGGTCAAGGCCCAGCTTCTGAGAAACAGGAGTGGGCTTATTCCACACAGGGCCAGCAGAATGGATCAGAGAGTGGCACCCAGTCTCACTCAGGCAGGAGGTGCTCACAGAGCTTGTCATGCACACACAGCTGGGGCCTGCAATGTGCATACCTAGGCTAGAGCTATGGTATCTAATATGATGAACTCTGCTTCTCTCTGAATCTTGGCTTAGCTGTAAGCTCCTGGTGTTGACTTTAAGACACAAGACATTTTACCCTGACATCTTGATTTCTCTCAATATATTCCCAAAGCACTGGATGCCACAGCAGTGCCACAGGCTGTGGAAAACAGAGCAAGGATGGAGAGCCCAAGCTAATAGCCCCAGGCATCAGCCAAGAGCCAATGTGGTTCTGAGAGGAGGGCACAGCCGGGTTGGGGCCTTGTGAATAGGGATGGACAAGGCTCAGCTCACCTGCCTGCTCACTGGAGCTCTCAGGGGACAGGGTCACTTTGTCTTTCCTGAGGAGTGATGGAGGTGGTATTGGAGTGAACCCCAGGCCTGAAGAAGGGTGGGTAAGGAAGCTAACACAACAGCCTATAAACAGCCAAAAAGAAGAATGCTGATACCATCTTAGGAGGAGAATAAAACCAGGGTTTTGTTGTTGTTTGCTTATTTTATTTATTTATTTATTTATTTATTTATTTATTTATTTATTTATTTATTTATTTATTTATTTATTTATAGCTAGGGTCTCACTCTAGCCCAGGCTGACCTGAAACTCTCTTTGTAGTTCTAGGATGGCCTTGAAATCACGGTGATCCTCCTACCTTGGCCTCCTGAGTACTGGAATTAAAGGCATGCCCCACCATTCTACCTTAATATAGACATATAGAAAGAGGTAGACAGAGAGTGAGTATGGGCGTTTCATGGCCTCTAGCTACTGCAAACAAACTCTAGATGCATGTGCCACTTTGTGCATCTAGACTTACATGGGTACTGGGGAACTGAACTTGGACCTACAGGCTTTCAAGCCAGTGTCTTTAACCACTGAGCCATCTCTCCAGACCTTCCACCTTAATTTTTAAGATAGGGTCTCTGAACCTGGGCCTCATTGATTCCAGCAAGACTAGCTGATCAGTGAATCTCAGGGATCCCATTCTCTCCACTTTCCCAGCACTGGGATTACAGACACACACCATCGTGCCTAGCTTTGGACTTGGGCCCTGAGTATTGGCAGCCTACACTCAGGTCCTCATGCTTGCGTGGTAAGCATTTTACACTCTGAGCTATCTTACCCAGCCCCTGAGTCTATAGCTCCTGAGAATAATGTGCCCTCCTTTGGGAACCACTGACCTCTAAATGAGCTAGAGGTCAAGACCTGGCCACTTCCATCTGCTTTCTTCAGCAAGATGGGCATTCAACAAGCTCTCCTTGTGAGAAGTGGCACCGAGACCCCTGGGACCAGCTGCTCTGCCTTGGCTGTCTTGATGCCAACAGAGAGGCCCACAATGACAGGTTCCCAACATCACTTGCTTTGTCTATAGCATCATTACCATTATTTCCAAGCATTCCAAATGACACTGTGGAGCCAGGATGTTTCTGGGAAGAGCTGGGGGCACTGCCCCCAAGCGTGCAGCTTTCCAGAGGATTGACTAGAGCACGTGGGACACTCCAGCAGCCGAGCAAGTATCTATCCCTTAGGCAGCCCTCCAGGAGCACTGACATCCTGCTCCCAATGGAGCCGGATGTTTGACACTCTGGAAGAGAAAAGCTACAGTATGTTTTCCGCTGCTTAGTGAAATGGGCAGTAGAATGTTCTTCCCGTTGTTGAAAGTTGAGCACTCAGAGCTACCCAGGGAAGGGCAGATGGAGTGGCTTCCTGAGGAATGCAAGCCAGCAGGTGAACTGTGCTTGCAGCAGGGCCAGCGCCAGAGTCAGCATCAGCATCAGCCTCGTGTTAAAAGAAGGAGATTTGATCTGGGCACACTCTCAAATGAGGCGGCACATCCAATTCTACATTTTGACACAATGCCACGATGATCACACTACTCCTCATCTGGCAGCTTCTTAGCTAGCGGTCAAGGTAATTGGGGGGAAGTTTGTTTCTTTGTTGTGTGTTCCGAGAGTGGGAACATCAGGAAAAGGGGACTGGTCTGGAGGGAGGTAGAGGCTTAGGAGGGAGGGAAGGAGAGAGGGCACTGGATGAAGGCAGAGGAGAACAAGGGAGGGAGAGGGGAATAGGGAAGGAAAGAGAAGTCAAGAGCCCTCAGGGCTTAGGGATGGGGAAATACAGAGGCTCTCCCGCTTGTCTGAGGGGAGGCATTAGTCCCAGCTGAGGGGCGTCTTAGGGAGGCAGTGGAAGAGTTGAAGATCAGTCAGGCTCCCATGTAGGGCACCTTACAGGCAGTTTTCCGTATGAATTGGACACCTCCCCCTGGAAGTAATTGTAATCGCACAGCACGTGGGTGTGCTCTGCTCTCTGACTGCTTGCTGTCCATCAAAGGGTTCCAGCTAGCTACTGGGAGCACTTTTCAGACTTCATGGAAGGACTTAAGCTACCTTCTTCAATTTCAGAGCACATAATTAATTATTACTCTTATCCTCCTCCTCCTCTTCCTTCTCCTCCCCCTCTCCCCATCCCTTCCTCCTTTCTCCCTCCTCCCCCTCCTTCTCTCCTCCCTCTCTCACGCCTCCCCCCCTCCTTTACCCCCTCCTCCTTTTTTTTTCCAAGTTAGGGTCTCACTCTAGCCCAAGCTGGCCTGGATTTCACTATATAGTCTCAGGCTAGCCTCAAAGTCACATTGGGCCAGCCCTGATGCTCTGACAGATTCCCTACAGGACTTGGGGTGCTGGGGCCCTGGAGGCTCTGTGAGTGCATTAGCTCATTTAGGTCTGACCAGGATGCAGACCCTATGCTCAGATCTGCAGTGCCATGAAGGTATGGTGCTGAGACTGTATACCCACTTGGCACATCAGCCCCAAGGGGGCAACAGAAGAGATGCCCTCTTTGGCCATTCCTAACAGTTCTGTGACTTTTTGTTTAAGCACCTAGTCTCAGGCCAGGTGTGGTGGCAGCGCTCTATAGGCTGAGGTAGGAGGATCATTGTGAGTTCAAGGCCAGCCTGGGCTACAGTCAGTCACTTCCTCAAAAACAAACAAACAACCCCCCCTAAAAAAATTCTTGGTTGCCCAGGTGTTTTACCATCTCTGCTCATTGACCTTAATTTATCTGTAGAACCTTTATCCACTCTGGTAGATGCAAACAAGGTAGCTTTTAAGTTATTTATTATTTATTCATTTATTTGCAAGTAGAGAGAGAGAGAGAGAAAGAAAGAAAGAAAGAGGACAGAGAGGAGAGAGAGAGAATATGAATGAATGAGAATGGGTGTGCCAGGGCCTCTAGCCACTGCAAATGAACTCCAGATACATGAGCCAGTTTGTGCGTCTGACTTTACATTGGTACTGGGAAATCGAACCCAGGCCATTAGACTTAACCACTAGGGATGATCAATCTCTGACCCGGCCTGCAGGTCAGTCAATGAAGACCCTAAGGGAGGGGGTGAGAATGAAAAGGGACAAGGGACTCGAAGAATGGAGACAAGACAGGTGTCTGATCAAGTCTCGATTTATTGGAGCTCAGGCAAATGCTTATAAACCCTCCCGCAGGAGGAAGAATGTGGATGCTTATGTAGGAACTTGCATAGCTGGGTTGCTAAGCGACCTGACACAGCGAGGTTATGTGATTTCTAGGAGGAAGCCTCAAGGCGGGAAAAGAAAATTTAAGCAGAGAAATACAAACTTAGCTTGGGTTAGTAGAGAAAATGGCAGGAATCTTCAAAATGGTATCATGCAGTTAAGGCACAATAAGCAGCTCCCCACACATCTCTCCAGTTTTTTGTTTGTTTGTTTGTTTGTTTGTTTCAAGGTAGGGTCTCACTCTAGTCCAGGCTGACCTGGAATTCACTATGTAGTCTCACGATGGCCTTGAACTCATGTGATCTTCCTACACCTGCCTCCCAAGAGCTGGGCACCACCATGCCAGGCTCCGAAGGGAGTTTTTAGAGGCAGTGTGAGCTCCCTGGCATAGAGAATAATGTTATAATGTTGTGGTTGTGCTATATTTTTCCCTTAAAAAAAGTTTAGACACTATTAGATTGAAAAGGAAAGGGGAGAGATTATGAAGAGCTCCTGCCCATGAGAAGGCAGAAGGGGGGTAAAATCCCATATATTTCTTTTTTGTTTTGATAGCCTATTTGATCCTATATTCTCCCCTGAGGCAGGGCACTTGCTTAGGGTGGCTGGAACAGAAAGCGTTCCACTCCACTGCTCTTCTTCCTCTGGTCTTTGCTTTCAGCTAGAGCTGTTTCCCTGGAATCTGGAGCTTTGAATTCTGGCAGTGTCAAGACCCATCCTGCCCTCATGCTTGCACAGGAAGTGCACTTACCCCCCCCCCCAACCAGGCATCTCTTCAGCCTCATTATATTTCTTTTTGTTTTTCTAGGTAGGTTCTCACTCTAGCCCAGGATTACCTGGAATTCACTATGTAGTCCCAAAATGGCTTTGAACTCACAGTCACAGCAATCCTCCCAAGTGCTGGGATTAAAGGCATGTGCCCACACCCAGCTATTTATTTTTTATTTATATTTACTTATTTGCAGGTGGGTGGGCATGCCAGAGCCTCTTTCCGCTGCAAATGAACTCCAGATGCATGCACTACTTTGTGCATCTGGCTTTACATAGGTGTTAGGGAATTGAACCTGGGTCATTAGGCCTTGCAAGCAAGCACCTTAATAGCTAAGCCATCTCTCCAGACCTTTAGTCCTTAAAAAAAACCATTTATATACATATGTGTGTGTGTGTGAGAGAGAGAGAGAGAGGGAGAGAGAGAGAGATTAAGAGAGAAGCACCAGGGGTGCAAACGAATCCAGACACATGCAGCATTAATGCATCTGACTTTACGTGGGTACAGGGGAATGGAACCAGACCAGCAGGCTTTGCAAGCAGTCACTATTAACTGCTGAGCTATCTCCCCAGCCCAAGGGGCTGCGTTCTAACTTCCAAGGATATTCTGACATTCCAGAACATTTTTTTAAACCTTCCTGAAGCTACTGTATCAAGGCTCCCTTTCATAACAGAGGAATTAAAAAAAATACAAAGTAATCAGTGCGGGGCAGGCTGACAACAGTAACAGCTACCTAGGCAACCTCGTGCACTTCCGCACATGGTAGCAGGATCGGTGGCCACCCGCCCCGGAGCCGCTGCAGGGTTTTAGTCGGTATCTGAATAAAACGGCGACTAGGGCGCCGTGAACCGAGGGAAGGAAGCGGGCCCCGAGGCCTGCAGCCGAGCTTGGGTGCTGGCGGCTTAGAGGCGCAACGGGCACCCCGAGAGCGCTCCGGGGGCGACGGTGCGGGCCCGCCGGGGGCGCGGCTTCTCCGCGTGCGATCGATCGGCGGGGACGAGGTAAGGCTGCCGGGCCGGGCACCTCCTACTCCCAGCACCAGCACCCGCACCCGCACGGCTCCCCACCCTCGGCCTTCGCCCAGAGGAGCCATCCACGGGCCACCGCCGCTCCGGGCCTCTTCCGGCAGCCCCGCCCGCCCGGTCCCCAATCCCGCCCAGGCCCCGCCCCCAAGGCCTGACCGGAAGGCCACCGAGAAGCCCTCGCCGAGCTTGCCCCGCCCTCCCCTCTAGGCTTGCCCCTCCCACGCGGCCCTTGCCTCTAGCCCCGCCCCCGCCCTTGCCTCTAGCCCCGCCCTCCAGCCCTCCTTTTGGCCCCGCCCCTCATCACCCCGCCCCCGCCCTCCGGTCCGGGCGGGGCTCCGGGTTTGAACAGCGCGGCGGGCCGGGCCTCTGTGTCGTGTCGCTCCGCTCCCGTAGGCGGCGGCGCCCAGCGGGCAGTCGGAGGCGGCGGCGGCGGCGGTGGCGCGCGGCACCATGGCCCCGGGCAGCGGAGTGAAGAGCGAGTACATGAAGTGCTACCGGGAGCCGCGCTGGGACGAGTACGCGCCGTGCTACCGCGAGCTGCTGCGCTACCGCCTGGGCCGCCGGCTGCTGGAGCAGGCGCACGCGCCGTGGCTCTGGGACGCCTGGGGCCCCGACAGCGCCTCGGACGGCTCGGCCTCCGCCAGCCCCGCGCCCGGCTGCTCGGCGCGGGAGGAGCGGCCGGCGGCGGCGCCGCGCGGCGCGGAGGCTGGAGGACCCGCCGGGGCCGCGGAGCAGCGGGACGCCGCGCCGCCAGGTACCTACCGCCCGGGGGCGCGCGGCGGAGAGCGCTCCGGGGACCGGGCTGCGCGCGCGCGTCTCCCTCGCGGCCGCCGCTTCCTCCACGGGTTCGGATCGTCAGGTCGAGAAACGCCCCCGGGACGCGCGGGGGACGGAGCCGGCCGCGCCCCCGCCCTCCCACCCCCGCGCCCCTCGTTCGATGGGAGGCTGGCCCGGTGGGCCGCCCTGGGGACCCCCATCTGTTTGTTTCTGCGCACCCCTCCGGGCCATTTTCAGGACAGGTGACTCCTGGGCTGGAGAACCCCGGAGCTGAGCTGACACGAGTCCGTGGGCTTCTGCGCGAGCCCCGGGCCCCGCCGCGATGTCCCGGAGGATGGGCTGCGTGGGTTTGCTGGCGGGCGGCCTCACCACCCCGAGGTCCCTGGGTCTTGGGAGGGTCTACTGAGAAAAACACTAATTTATTGCTGGAGTACTGAGCCAGGAATGTGTTTTCTCACCGAACGTTCCAAACCTTCTTGAGATGTATGTGGGAACATGGTTTTTAATCTCAATTTTATAAACGACAAAGTGGGGAGCTCAGAGACTGAGGAGAAATTTCCAGAGTCCCGTGGCTTTTCTCTTGGTTCCGCAGTTAGCTATTCTGATGCTTCTGTGATGTGGTTAGAAATCAGAGTGACAGAAGGTGGAGGGGGCTGGGCACATGTCTCCCAGTTATTCTGCAAACAGAACCCCATGCTAATGATGAAGTGCACTTTATCAGGGCAAATGGGTGGGCGAAATTTCCCCTTGAAGGTTTCCGAAGGGGTTGCCAGCTATCAAAACAGCCTCGGTAGCATTGTAGCATGCCTGCTGCCTGTGTTTATCTATTCAGGCATGCCCTGAGTTCATGATTATTTGAGTTTCCATGGAGACACTGAAATTCTCTTAAAATTTCTGGTGTAGGCATCAGAGAAAGGAAACCTTTCCTGCTTTCAGGATTCACCTGCCGCTCTTCATGGTGCCTGGGTCAGGGAAGATGAGAAATGATTTCAAGTGATGACCTGTAGTTGGATTGCTATAGGACATATTTTGTCTTTCACTGCAAGCCATTTATGCTTGTAGAATCTGGTATGTGGCTCTGTGATCTCATTACAAAAATCATGCAGTTCCCATCCACACATACCAGCTGCCTGCCTGCCTGAGGGCGACCTGTTTCCAGCTCCTCTGTGGGTTTTTTT
>PVHP010025128.1:0-25831 GCA_004024765.1 Zapus hudsonius
TCACAGTTACAAAAGAAACGGACATCTTTGCCACAGCTATCCAGGCCTCTGTACCACACCCTCTTTGGAGCTTGAATTTGAGCCTGTATCAATTTCCATAGTTTTCACAGATGCCAAAACCCCAGGCCCTATTCTAGTCTTGCTTTAGCAAATTTACCCTTTCCAGATGTGAAACAGGCCTACAGAATGCTGTCTTTTGGGTATGACAAGTCTTCGACATTCATGGACTCACAGCAGGTGTGGTTACCTGCACAAGGAGCTTGCAGCCTCATTATCAAAAATGAGGGAGGAATCCATGAGACCCTCCCTCCACACCTCCTGGGACAAATAGTGGCAATGGATGACTGCTGGGTGAGGGAATTATGCCCTCAGTGGTGTAGCCTCTGGTGGGTTGCCCTTTCTCCAGGAAATAACCTCTCACCCATGATCATGAAAGGGACCCTAATTTAATTCAGTGAATCAAAAACAAACAAAAACAATTCATGAAAGTGAGATGGGGATCTAATAAGAAGGGTTTTAGTGTGAGGAGAGGGCAAAAGGGAGAGGAATTGGTGGAATGGGATCAAAATGCACTGTATACGTGAACGAAAGTGTCAAAAATAAAATATCTATAATATACAATAACCATTTTTTATTTATCGGCTAAAATAATTTAAAAATTATTGTTAAAGGTTAAAAAAGTTCCTTACTGATCCCTGATGATGGATAGATGAGGAAAATGTATTCATTTGGTGAAGAAGGAATCAAAACGGAGTGATACATGAAAGACATTTGTTGAAGGAGAGAGCAGGAAAACGATGGGTAAATCTGCAGCCTAGGACTAGATCTGACATAGCTGAAAGAACAGAGAAGGAGGGAAGGAAGAAGAGCCTCGGAATGAGGCACAGGTTTGGCAAGGCCTTTGGAAGGCCTTGGTCCCAAACCATGCACTGGAGTAGCTCTGCCTCTTGCTAGAATTGGCTAGAACCTCTATCATGCTCAGTCATTAGCTGGGATAGCCTTTGTCAAGGATGACCTTCATGTCAATGCAGCGGACAATCCCAGAAACACCTCAGAAGGAATCTCCAAATTGTCCGTGGCCTCGGAATTCTGCCTCCTGTTAGTCAAGAAAGTGCTTGGGGAACAACACAGCTGACCCTTTCCACCTGTTGGCTTACAGCTGCTATAGTCACCAAGTTGTAATTTCACTACTTTGTCCTTGAGCCTCCAGTGCCAATGGTGCCACGCGTTATTAAGAGGCCTTCCACACATGTCATGCCTGCCTTCAAGCCATACTTGACAGACATGCCTTTTTGTTCAGAAACAAACCACAGGAAACTATACCTGCTCTAGAAAAATAGTCCAGTGTTATTATAAAGCTTCCTAAATGTACTTCTGTACACATCTTCAGCAACTATGGCTGCACTCACGTTTGCTCTTTTGCTAACAATAGCTACAGTTTCTTGACTATTGCCCAGTGATGACAGACACTGGAGTATTAAAGGATGTGACCTCATAGTGATGGGTGTGTCTGAGTTCTGTTTCTACTTATATGAAAATGAAAATTTAGGTGGTGAATCATTGAATGTGTTCTGGCCTGAATGTTTATGCCCCTCCTCCAAATTCATGTACTGACTCCTAATCCCCAAAGTGATGGTATTAGAGATACAGATTTTAGGAGATGAACAGGTAATTAGGATAAAGCCTTCAAAAATCAGATAACTGCCCTCATAGAAGAGACCACAGAGAGCTAGCTAGTCCTTCACCATGTGAGGACACAGCAAGAAGGCACACCGAATTCGCTGGTAGCATGATCTTGAACTTCTAGCTTCCCTAACTCTACATTTCAGTTGTTTCTAAGATACCCACTTCATGGTATTTTTGTTACAGCATCCCAAATGTACTAAAACAGAAGGCAAAGTAGACTTAGCCCCAAGGACTTTGCAGCCTGCACTGAGAATTAGTTAAACCAAAGTCTGAAGATGCGAAACCAGCCCAGCACAGGCATCTCAGCACTGCTTCACAGCCAGCTCCCTCATAGACTGCAGAAAACCTCTTCAAGACCCTTAACCGCATTAGGTAAACCAAGGCAGAGGAGTAAAGCCACAACCCAATACGAGTCTTCCATACTCCTTCCCCTCATAGAACCAGCTATTGGACCACAGCTCTTACTCTGCAGGCAGAAAGGTGAGTATCCAAAACTGCCAGGGAATGAATCACAGAAGACCTAATTCATCTTTGTTTCCAGTAGTAATTTCTGCCCCTGGTCATTCAAATGCTTCAGCAAAAACTTTCTATCTTTGAAGTCTCTCTGGTCCTACAGCTGTGTGTTCTCCGCCTGCAGCTGGACTCTCGGGGTGAAGGGTGGGGAAATATCTGACCACAGATTAGCCCAAGGGCTCTGGCCAACTCCTGGTCAAGGCCGTAATGCAGAATTGATTAAATAACTCCCAATACTTCTCAGTGGTATAAGTGGGAGACACTTTAACACAGAGAATAACAACAGAACACTGTCAAGACCAGTTTTCTGCTTATTTGAATAGTTCATTTATCCATGTGTACCCACTGAGGTCCTGCCCAGAGCCAAATCTTCTACTAGGCACCTATGGTACAAGAATTAGAATGAATGAGAACAAGGGGCTGTTTAATAAGCTCTTCTGGACTGGGGTCATGGAAATGGAAGAGAAGGGATGTGAGTGGATTAGAGAGATGTTGAATAGATATTAAAATACAACCATCATTGAGAAGCATATGCTAGATGCAAGGGAGAGGCAGCTTCATAATTGGGAGAGCTCTCTGAAGCATAAAGATGTTGGCTCACTTGTTCCAAAAGGAAAAAATATCTTTTCATTTCTCTGTCTCTTGATCTTCCAGACTATAGCACACTTTCCTAAAGGTTCATCCAGCCAAGTCAAGAACCAGAGAAAACCTGCATCTTGCTAGAATAAGCCTATCTTAAGAATACTGAGAGGTAGGCCCAGATCCTCCAGGTATCCAGGTCTCCTACAGGAGGACCCACATGTCACATGTCACTCCACTACCTCGGTTCTCCTGAGCACCCTAGAATCCACTCTGGGAATATGGTGAGAAGTTGAAGGTCCCCAGTACATGCACCACACTCACAGTGGACTTCATGGCAAATTCAAGTTCAGGACAGTTTCATTATGACTTCAACAACCACAGAGCATCACACTATGCATCACACTTCTGAACACAGGGCTTTTTATTGCTCCATGGCTCCTAGGACCATGAAGCAGGCTCTGATGCCAACCACTGTATGAGAATTTATGATACAAGACCTAGTGAGGTGCAGTTCCCATCCTATCTTGTGGGGGGGGCAGGGACACCCTTAATACTTGAAGGGAGTTTGACAAAGAACGTGAGATCTGAAGTATAAACACTCATTAGCTGTTGGAGGCAAGGGGAAGTAGAGGAGAGGAACTTTCCAGAGGAAGACTTGCATGACCAGAGGCAAGAGCACGTGGGATCCACCTGCGGGGCTTCCATGGCTTACACCTCAGTAAGGGCCATGGAAATGAGACCAGAAGTAAAGGCTTAGATCATAAAGGACAATCAATAAAACACATGCTACAGATTTTTAAAAACTTATCCCAAAACACGGGAGGGGAACCCTAAGAAGTTTGGATATAAGATGATAGACAAGCTTCCCTGTGAAAAGGCTCTCTTTCCAATCCACTCGGGCAGGTGGATTAAAGACACAGAAACTTGTACGAAAACTCCAAATAAACAGCCTAATGGCCTGGATGGAAAATGGGAGTGGGTTTGAGAAGATGTTAAAAGGGCAGAATCGCATGTCCTGGTCGACAACTGAACACAACAGGTGAAATAAAGGCCGATTCCCTGAAGAGACTCGTGCTTTGGGGCATGTAGCATAATGGTGTCATTTCGTACACCTGAAACCAGAGGCAAGGGGTGAATCTGAGGGAAGGAGAGGAAAAGTGGGGTTGCCCCTGTTTGTGGAAGCTATTCAGAAATATCCAGTGGAGAGATTTAGTGATTACCTTCTTGTAGTCAACCTTTCTCTCATTGCTGCAACAAAAGAACCCAACCAAAGTGGCTGTGGAGGAATGGGTTTATTAGGTTTACGGACTCCAGGGGAGACTCCATCATGTCAAGGAAAATGATGGCATGAGCAGAAGGGTGGACATCACCTCCACCACAGCACTGGAAACAATGGCAGGAAGGTGTGCCAAACACTGGCAAGGGGAAGCTGGCATATAACCCCATAAGCGTGCCCCCAACAACACAGCTCCAGCAAGGTTCTAATATCCAAACTGCCATCAGCTGGGGGTTGATCATTCAGAACACATTTGTTTGTGGGGGACACCTGGATCAAACCATGACACACCCACATGACAAGTTCTAACATCAGGGGTGGGATCTAACCTAGGGTATGAGATTTAGCCCATCCAAGAAATCCTCAGTCATTGCCATGAGTAAAATTGTGTCTCCTCCCACCCCCCAAAAAAAGATCTTGAATTTCTATCTATTGGGACCTGTGTCTGTGACCTTATTTAGAAGTAAAAGTATTTGTAGATGGAGAGTTGAGATGAGGTCTGAATCCATTTTAGTGTGTCCTTAAAAAGGGGGAGGTTTGGGCCACAAAGACGGGCACACAGGGAAAAGGTTGTGCAAAGAAAAAGGCAAAGAATGGGGTAAGCAGCCACAAACCAAGGAACACCAGACTGCTAGCAAAGCCCCAGAAATTCACATCCTAAGGAAGTAGTGGAGGTGTGAGGTCTTCCCAACAACTCCCACTGGGGAGGGGAGGGCATCCTCTTCTTACTCAGAGAGGACCAGGGAGCTAGTGCATCTCTGGGTAAAAAGCACAATCGCTGGCACTTTCAAGCCAGTGATGGGATTATATAGTTGAGGGAGGATGCCATGTAAGGCCCCCAAAACTCCTTCAGTAAAACCTACAAGCTCTCAGCCTTCTCTGCCATCTAAGGTTGATTTCTGTTTAACTTTTGAGTCAGACAATCCAGTTCTAAGACATCAAAAATACAAATTCTAGAAGACCCCATGCTATCTCAATCTACGTGACACTCCTCCTCCTCTTCCTCCTTCCCCTCTTCCTCCTCTTTCTCTTCCTCCTCCTCCTCTTCCTCCTCCTCTTGGGGACACCCATCCCTGTCCTAGCACTTTTGCCATCTTCTTTGTACCCCCAAATCCTGATCCACCAGCTGTTCTCTGCCTGACCGCCCTCCTCCCTGCCTGCCCTGGTAATTCCTATCATATATCTCTGTGACTGATGAGCAGGAAGTTAATCAGAGTGCAGTCAGCTGTACCTTCAACTCATGGACTCATTTTGAAGTGTCTTAATTGAACTGGCTCCCGGGGAACGATGAACTGTAGAGAACAATCGGGAAGGCTTGTGCAAAGTGCAAAAAGATGAGTCTTCCAAAATGAATATATGTCAAAGGTAGGTGACAGAAACTTCAGGTTCACCCAAAATCATTCAGTCCACCAGTTAGTCATCAGCAAATGTTTACCATGGTCCCACTCCGTGTTAGAGCTGCAAGAAATCAGGAAGGATGAGCTCGTGGGAGAGGAGGTTTCCCTTCAGACACCAAAGAAAAAGCTGGAAGGATGGAAATTGGGCCGTGTGAAAGTCTCTCTTCATGGGCTAGCTTCCTCCACTAGAAAGAAGTAAAAGAAAAATTACAGCCCACCCTGGCAAGTTACTTCCTAAAATGATTCTATTTTGTCAGACAAAGTTGTCAGACTCCATTCCCCACCCTCCCTTGTGGTTAGGTCTATGCAAATTCCGGCTGGTGGGAACACAGGTAGAAATAATGGAGGCTCCTCTAGGCCCACCTAAGAGCCTGACACACGATCATCAGTCCCTCTCTTTCCCTACACTTATGGACGGTCACAGACAAAACCAGAGAGGACTCCAAGTCCCCAGGGGATAGAAGAGGCATAGGAAGGAAGGTGGAGCCAAGTCCCCTACCCCAACTCCTGGCCACTGATGTCCTCACACTGGATGTGACGTGTTAAGCCTTTGAGATCTGAGTTACACAGAGAGTAGGAGAGCAGGGGTGCTCCCCTGAGTGCTCCTTCATTCAGAAACTCAATTTCATTGGTGCCAGGAAGATTCAGAGTAACCCTACCCAGCTAGTAAAAGCCCGACAGGCTCAGAGATGCCGTCAGCAAGCAATGCCTTGCATTCATTGACAGAAACTGTGTCCATAAAGACCAAGCTCAGAGCTTTAAGCTGCATTCTCAACTATTTCAAAGAGTAAGTGTATCTATTCCACTTCCTTCCCTGATAAAGGACAATGAAAGTGGAGTTCACAGTCCCTGAAGACAGTGGACTTCTCAGGCACTCTTTCTAAGTCCTGCTCAGAAGTCTGGTCACTCAAAACTCAGATAAGGGTGGAGACTAAATTCAACTAAAAGTTAATTCTGGCCAGTTTCTGTGCCCAGGAAGAACAATTAGTGGAGGCGATCAGAATCTTTTGATTCTTCTATCACCAGAAAAAAAAAAATCACAGGTTCCCTTCAACGAGTCTATATATTATCATTCTAGATGTTAGTCTCAGAGATAATCATTTAGCCTTGGCCCCTACTCTGAAATGGAACCCAGCTGACATTCAAAATGCATAAACATCTTCATTTGCTAATAGCGGCTAATGGCTTTAATCACAGAATAAAACAAATCAATAATTAACCTTAGCCGTCAAAGTGCAACTTGAATTCAAAAATAATGAATTCACTAATGGTTCTCACTGCCATTAGTATATATATATATATATATATATATATATATATATATATATATATATATGTGTGTGTGTGTGTGTGTGTGTGTGTGTGTGTGTGTGTGTGTGTGTGTGTGTGTGTGTGTGTGTGTGTGTGAAGGTAAATATGCAGAAATGTGTTCAGTTACCAGAAGCTAATCTGTTCATAAATGATCAGATTAGAACTCAAATTGGGATGTGACTTGAAAGAGGCTACAAAGTAACACATCCACTGATCTCCAATTTATTAAGAAAAATCTAAACTTATACTTAAAACTATTTATTTGCCACCCCTCACCCCATTATATCCCTCCCTGGTCTAGGTAAGAAACAAAGAACAGAAAGCAGCAGAGTCACTTTGCTGGTTCAGGGAGCCCACGTTCCAGGACCATAGGTAATTACAGCAAGGTAATAATGGCTCCAGCAGAGGGGTCATTGCCCATACAGGCAAAGACAGGTGAGCTGCCTGGGGAAGCCCAAGAAAGTTACACTTTTTTTACAGAGGGCAACTGAGTTAATTGCTGGACTGAGTAAAAGTTGGCACAAAGAGAGACAGGCCAGAAAGGAACATGGTATGTCCAGTAGATTGCAAGTGTATTTTTGTGGTTGCAAAGAGGGATCAGAGAGGAATAAGAGAGGTCCAATCACAGAGGACCTTGGGCATTTTGCTGACATTCTTAGTTTTTCATTTTTATTTTTGTGTGGTTTTTTTTTCTAATGGGCAATGAAAACCACTGAAGGGTTGACCCATATGTAATTAGAAGCAAGATCAGCCAATGCTGAGAATTTTATTTCTATGTCTTTACAGTGAGTAAAAGTGGGTTTTATTTGGGCAAATATACATTTTTGTCTCATCATAAGCAATTACCCCGAAGGCTCAAATGACTGAATAATTCTCAGAAATTGGGAAGTGCTGAACAAAAAACCTTTATGAGAAATGCAGAAAATTTTCACCCAAAGGCTAGTCCATCCTATGATGTTTTTGATGTTTTGTTTTTTACATAAAATTTGAAAAGGTACAACATCTTTATAGACAGTGTGGCTCTCTCTCCCTTTATGAGCACTGATAAGGCAGGTATCTGTGATTACCCACCTGGTGGTCAATGCACCTTTGTTCCTGCTGGGAAGCCTTGATGCTGTTGCGTTGCTTGTTTCTACTCTTCCAGAGTTTCATAAATTCTCATTGGTTAAAGCCAACACGATTGCATTACTGGGGCAGGGAGAATGGTTCAGTGGGTAAAATGGTTGTCATCCAAGCATGAGAAGCTGAGCTCAGATACAGCCTGTGCCTATAGTCCCAGGACTGGGGAGGTAGAGACAGAAGATCCTAGGCTTTCTGGCCAGCCAGTCTAGCCCAATCAGTGAGCTCTAGGTTCAATGAGAGACCCTGCCTCAAAAAATAAGGTGAAGATTCACCTCTGACCTTCATATGCATGCAAAAAATACATTAATTTAACACCCCTAGACACCTATACATATGAATGTGCACACCTGCTTGTGCACATGTGTGCACATATCACACACATACACACACACACATACACACATTGCATTATCCTGAGTGATTATTTTACACAGTCTTGTGTCCATTGTCTGGCCATGGATATGGATGATAACATCTCTCTCTTAACACATCCTCTCTGGTTCTGGAGGCTTGAGAGGAACAGCTCAGAGACAATGCCAGATCCTAAAGACAACAAACTAGAAGGTTAAAAAAATAAAGTCTGAGTACTCCATTAGGCAAATGAATTTATGGAGTAACTAATTAGGAATAATCCTATCTTCAAATCCCCAGGATAAAGGATCCATTTTTGTTTCAGATGGCCGAATCAGAGTTCTCTTTGATGACCTGCTGACCTGCATAGCCTCACTGTCACTGGTGGCCTTGGGCAGGCAGGTAAACACCATGCCCTCATTCATCTAGCTGGCTAAGCACCTGTGCTGCTTAAGACTTCATGGCTCCTTGTCTAAGGGGATCCACAAGTCTCTAAGCATGTGCCGTGAGCACCTAGGATGAGTGTTTATCAAAAATCTCAGCTGTTTCCTTTTCAAAGATAAGGAACACCAATCATGGATTCATTTGTTAACAGCTACTGAGTAGTTATTCTATGCTAGTCATTGTTTTGAATATGGAAGAAGACAGCTAAAATGCTTTTTGCCTCTAAGAATTTAGTTTATTAGAGCAAATACAATAACAATAAATACAAAAAGGTAATAAATTCATAAGAACAGTCCTTGGAAGATTTTAGAATTTGGCTGAAGTCTTGTGGAAGTACTTGATGAAGGGCTTGCAGAAAACTTCACTTAATCTGGAAAGAGCGAGAGTAATGAAAATATTAATAAAAGCATAATAGCTATCATGTGCTAAGTCCTCTTCCATCTTCCTACAACCCTGTGTGGTATGAATAGTGTTGATCCCACTTAGAGATGAAGAAATGAAGCCAAGAGGGGTTCAAAAATTTGCCTAGCATCCTGAGTGTTTGGATTATGGAGCCAGGATTCACACGGAGGCGGTTTGGCACTGAGCGTCACTCTTTGACCATCTCAGAGGAGCAGGGATGTCTGATGGTAAGCAAGACACGAACAAAGAGCTGACAAGTGAAAGGCTGATATACGGAGTTCAAAGGGAAGTTCTGAGAGACAGGTGTTAAAAACTGATCAGAGCTAAATCCTCAGAACCTGGAATGAGAATGTGAGACTTTATTGTATTTGGAAAATATAGTGTCATTGCCAATTTTCAGATCTTGAAAGAGGGGTCTGACATTATCAAGCTGTGTTAGAATGATCAGTGGGATCATAGGGCTGAGGAGGGACTTGCCAAGGGAAACGTCTAACTCTGAAGGCAGGAAGGCCAGGACTATGCCCTCACAGGGGCAGCAGAAGTGGAAAGAAAGGGGCAGATTAGGGAATTAGAAGGAAATGAGACTTAGTGTGATGCACAAATTTGACTGGATTGAGAGAAACCTAGGAGATTATTTCAACACACTTCTGGGTATGTCTGTGAAGGAGTTTCCAGAAAGGATTAACTGAGGTGGTGTGATGGTTAGGTTTTGTTGTCAACTTGATCTTTTTAATTATCTTGGGTGGGTCTCTGAGGATGTTCACAGAAAGGCAGCCTCTCAGTAAGGGGCAGGATATAAAGAAGCTCAAAGAAGCTAGAAGTAAACATCCTTTCCTGTGTGGGCAAAAGAAGGAAAGTCCAGAGACTCAGGAAACCATTAATTCTGGGGAAGTGTTGTAAGGTTTTATAAAGGGGAAGAAATTCTCTTTGGCCCTCCTGCCTGTTCCCTGTTTTGTGTGTGTGGTGTAGGTGATGGGTTTCTCTCTCTGCTCAGACCTGTGAAAGAGGGCCAGCCTCTTTCACTGTTACAGAACTTTCCCTCAATCTGTACTTTCAATAAATACTTTCCTTTCCCAAACTGTGTCTGGTTTGAAGATTAATCCCAGCGGTGTGAGGTTGACTGCAACAGGTGGGAAGACTCACCTTAAATGTGGACAATACTATCAATATAAACCAAGATGGAAGAAGAAACCCCATTAGCATAGTGCGGGAGACTCTCTCTCTCTCTCTCTCTCTCTCTCTCTCTCTCTCTCTCTCTCTCTCTCTCTCTCTCTCTCTCTCTCTCTCCTCTTTCCTCTCTCCTGTCTTCTTCCTGGATGGCATGATCTGAGCTATTCTCCACTGCCATGCTCTCCCCTCTCCACAATGATGATGGAAACCTCCAAACTATGAGATAAACAAAGTATTCCTCTCTTGGTGTTTTTGTCAAGTATTCTGTCACAGAAACTGTCACACTTGGTGACACACTGGATATATGGAGTAAGAACAAGGGAGAGATGTGGGGCTTGGGGAGAGAGTTCAGATACCAATAAGATGAGTCATTTAATGAGTCAATAAAAGCAGGCTCATCAGGTAAGGAAAAAGTTTGGTTGGAAACATTTTTAATGCTTACAACACCTGGTTGATAAGAAGAGACAGCCAAATGTTGATTAGTCCAAACTGCCATGCATAAACTAGGCAGAACTGACCCTGTGCTGGCCCATGGAGCCACTGGAAAACTGTAAAATCCAAAGCAGGAGCCCTGTGCCTTTGGGACAGCCAAACACATACTATCACCAGCACTAACGTTTACCATCCCAAATGGTAAGCTTATGGTGTCAACGTGAAAGGCACATAATGGTGACTAACAGGCATAGCCATCCACCAAAAAACTTACATTCCTTGTCATTTTTTCTGAGAGAAAAAGTCTGCAGTGACAGACAGATACCATGTCTCGTGGTGACACACAAGTAAAGAAAGCAACACTGGAGGTTCACCACGTCATAGTGACAAATATGACTTCTTCCATATTGTCTTTATAGACAGCCTCCCTTGGCATGGCCATGGGACCATCTTTATGATGTCATCCTGGCATACAGATACAAGAAGTCAACACAGGAAAGAACAATCATCTATTTTATCTCAGATAAGCAACATCATAGCAAGTACATGCACTGGCCTAACCAACTCACTGTGCCAGTGTGAAAAGTGAGGTTGTTTGTTTCCACTCGTGATGAAAATATATCACTTACGTCCATGGTTATAAGCCACTTGATAGTGTTAAGGAATGGGGAAGATTTGCATTTTATTCAAATAATCCTTACAGTAAGTGCTAAGAACTCTACTTAAGTTAAAGGTCCCTATTATGACTAGTCTTACCATTATCTGACCCATTCTCTGGATGGAGTTTGCCAGAAGGGAATCTGTAAGGTTTACTACAATGACAGCCAAGTGTTTTGACCACCTGATTCACTCTTACTTACTGTTTGCCAAGGATTGTTACAAGTACTTTGACATTCTTTGCTCTAATTCTTTATGCCTTTGTATAGTGTGTCCTAATTCTTTACACCTGTCTCACTGTGAGGCAGGAATATTATTCCCATTTCATGGGTGAAGAAAATGAGGCAGAAGAAGTTATACAGCTGGTGAACAGTGAAACTGGGTTTCAAACACAAGTAACCTTGGTCTCTAATTCATGCCCCATGTTTACCCCAGGTTCCTAACCTCGATACAAATACTGCAACTTCATCTGCAAACATTTTCAACCCTAAGAATCACAACTCATCTCAACCGGGTTTGCTCATTCAAAGGAATTATTAGCCTCCAGAACTGAATAAGGTCCAGCCTCAGACAAAGCTAGATCCACCATCAAGATCAATGTGAGCAAGGCCTGTAGTCCAGCTCTTGCTATCTGTCATTGGCTCTGTCCCCTGAAGGCTCTCTCTGGCTCTTACTAGCTAGTAACCCACAGCCTTAGATATGCTTCTAGGTTCTAATCCAGAGGAACAGAAAGGTCCACAGATCTGATGTCAAACAAAAGACTTTGGATTGACTCCTGCTGGTTGCTAATAGCCTGAATTAGGTCACTCACTGTGTCCACTGCTTGGAGGGGTGTTGTTGGGATCCACTGATCCAGTTAAGCTGACCTAGATCCGAGGAGAGTAGTAGTCCCTCCTAAACTACAGACGGTCATCACAAATTTCTTTTTGGAAGGATAATTGCAGGAAAATAACCATAAAGTAGAAACTAACAGGTCTCCCTTTTACCATCTTATCTTCACCTCTTAGATTAGTGATTAGCACAAAGTAAATTAGTAAAATGTGATTAGTAATTACATTTGAAAAATTAGTAATGATGGGTGAAGAGTTTGGATTCAACTTTCAGCTTTGGCCCCATACACTGTATAAGACATGACTTGCAATAATGACAATTCTACTCCATGTCCTGCCACAAGTACCCATAAAGCCTTATGGGTGTCAATCTCTAGCCCTGCTTCAATAAGAAGCCACCAATAAGATAAAAAGAAAGGTCCTTGGCAACATGGGAAATTCGTAGAAATTATATTATCACGCACCTAATAGCTCAATGGAAAAAAGTAAAATGCAAAAGGGGATGTCACTTACCCAGGTCCATACTGTGTTAAAATTAAGAGCCAGGACTGAAGCCTTCCAACCCCAAGCCAGTCCTTTGCCTAAGCTCTGTGCGGGCTTTCCAAGCATGGGTTTGCAAAATGGTCATCATGCCTCATGCTGTGTACCATCCAAAGATGCCTTGCATATGTGTGTGCAGCAGAAAGGCCTGAGACAGAGAGAAGAAACTAAGGCTTTTGAAAGACATCCACAGGGTTAATTCCTACCAACTCAAAGATCAGAGAGAGCTAAAACTATGACAACCCACGCGTGACCACAAGCACAGAAAGCCATTCCACTGAGGACCCGGAGGATTCCAACAGTACTTCTGAAAGTCTTTGCTCCTGCAGACATGCCTCCTGCCTCGCCCCCTCCCAGCAGCCCTTGAGTGGTCACACAAGCAAGGACTAGTGGTTAATGGCTGGGGAGAAGAGGTGAAAATCTGTCATGCCCTCTTTTCCAGTGCCTCTGCCCTTATTTAAAAGCTATTTCATTACATTAGAGGCCCCAAGACACTTGTAACTGTATTGAAAATCAAAGTCACTTAGGGACAAAGGAAGGAGAGGTGGCTAAAATCTGCTTTGGAGGAAGTTACAAGGACAGAACGTAGCCCTCCACACCAAAGGCTTTTCACTTAGTCATCCCTGCCAAGAGTGGCTGGAAATTCAAACTTTCTAGAATCATCATAACTCCCAGGAACCATTTACCCATCACACGGGAGGAAGAACAGAGGGCTACGGATTTATTGACAGTGACAGGCAGCCATACCTCCCAGTCTCATGAGCTCCTCCCTGGACAACTGTTCATCTTTCTCCATTGTAAAGTGCCCTGAGGCTGTGGAGGAAGGTTTCCTCCAGGATGGCGCTCAGGTCCCTTGAGGAATCATACATGGTTCAACCACAGGCGTGCACTATGAGAGACGCTTCACTGGGGGGCTTTTGTCCTTGTGTGAACATCTCGAAGTGTATGCTAACATCCTCAGACACTCTGAGCCCATGGGCCCTCCATCATAGATGCAGCTTCATGCTGACGCACACGCCTTGACCATAGTCAGCCATACTTGCTTCATTTCCCCTCCCATGAGCACCACCACCGGTCCCCTGAATCCTCTGTCCTGTGAGGCTATATCTTGGCAGTGAGGATGAACACCTTATCTAGACTGTGTCTAAATCCACAAGAGATCCATACTGACCTTCCTTATTCCTTAACGGCATCTACTGCAATGACAGTATTCCAATGGCCTCCTGTCTTCTCCAAGGAAAGAATCCAGTCAAGAGATGTAGGGAGTTTCAGCAGATGATTTTGTAAAGCAAAGCATACAACCCTAAGGGAGATTACAGTCGGCCGCCCTAAGGGAGAAATTAGCCCAGTGGGTTCTGCAGTGTGGATTTTAAAGAAGTTTTATGAATATTCATGAAGCGAATGCCACATTCATGAGTAAAATGTCCTTTTCCCTCCCAAATCACAGTGGAACAGACCTCACTTTTAGGGTATTTTTAAAAGTATTTTATTTACTTTTTATTTATTTATTTAAGAGAGAGGAAGAGGCAGATAGAGAGAGAGAGAGAGAGAATGGGTACCCCAGGGCCTCTAGACACTGCAAAAGACACAGGCGCCACCGTGTACCTCTGGCTTTATGTGGGTACTAGGGAATTGAACTCAGGTCCCTCTGCTTTGCATGCAAACGCCTTAACCACTAAGCCATCTCTCCAGCCCCAGGGTATTTCTTCCCATGATCCTTTAGAAAAGCCCACAAAGGTGTGGAAGGTCAAAACCACAACAGAAATAACATCATAATAAGGGTCTTTTGAGGAAGCAGACCCCTCATTAGCGCACATGTGTAGCAATTGGGAAATGCCTGTCCCGGCTCCAGCAAGAACAACCTAACTACAGCCTCAATTATCTTGAATCACAAAGAGACATTCTGACCAGCAGGTCAGCTACCAAGACACAGACAAAGCTTTCCTTGGTTACCTCAGGTCTGACTCCTCGTTTGCCTTGACAGGACAGAGAGCAAGTGAGTGGAAAACGGAAGCCTTTCCTTCCATTATCTCAATGAAAGCCCTCCTTTACAGCCTTCATGGAGCAGGGATTCAATGAGAGTGTTTTCTAGGAAGCGGCTGCTCAGCCCTTACTTTCAGAGAGCCAGATGGACTGCTGTCTCCCCTCACTGATGGGCACATGGTCCGCCTATGAGAATCCCAGAGAAGTCAGTAAAGCCAATTAGGAACCCTTCTCTGTGAAGTGACAGTGTCTTTCCACATGCGAGGAAAGGGAAGAAGGAATTCAAGGTCAACTCTCCCATCAGGCCATGAGGCTCAGGAGCCGAGCCAAGTTTCCAAAGTTGGAATAAGCTTAAAGAAACACTTCTGGAGATCTCCAAAGATGACACTAAATCACTGAAGATGTCTCGGGGATTCAGATTTAGCTCAGCGAGGGACAGTTCAGATGAGCTGTGAGCCTGTGCTGAGCCAAGGGGGTGAGCTCATCCTGCACCCACCCACAGCCCACCCTGCCTGCTGAGGGCAAGAGAGCTGGGTGCTCTGAGAAGGTGGAGAGAAATGGATGGGACTCGCCTGACCTCGGGGTCCCGAGGAGAAACTTGGATCTAACCAAAGCCACTGGTTCCAAACAAGACAAGATTTTGAGGTGGGGGAGGATAGAGATCTGATTTGTACAATCTTTACATTGTGACAAAAACCCAATATGGTTTGGCTTGAAATTTCATCAGGTCTATGAACCATTCCCAGAGTGGAGAGGAAGGGGCTGGGTTTTATTGTGTCAAAAAATAAAAAATAAATAAAGCACTGAAAAATAAAAAACTGCCCCGCACTTGCAGCACAGCCAAGCTGACATTTCAGCCCAAGATACATTCCTTTTAAGGGCCAGGATTTTAAAGAATGTGCCTTTCGGCGCTCCCAGCAGCTCAGCACAGGGAAAGCTGAGCAGAAGGAGCTGCGTGTGCAGCGAGATGTGTTTTTCTCATTACTCTCCGATGCCTTCCAAGGCTTGCCCAGGACTCCTCCTCCCTGGCACTCTTCCCAGACAGGGCCTTGGCTGGAGGGCTGTAGAGGGGAGCACCTTGGAAGGAGGCTGCAAAGAAGTGGTTTCAGGTCTAGCTAACCTGAGGACTGGTAGAGAGAGTAGCACCATGCAGTTTTGTGAGTGTGAAAGTCAAGGGGAGTGTGTCGCCTGGCCTCAGAAATCCACTGTTCTGCCCTTAACTATGTAAAACAATCAAGGCTGCACACTTCTCAATGTTCAGGATTCTTTCTTTCTTTCTTTCTTTTTCTTTCCTTCTTTCTTTCATTATTTTAGCAAATACCTCTCAGAAACTTATCTTTACCCAAATGCACACAAAGAAGTAGGGTCAGCCCTGACACGGCATTTGCAAGTTACAAAGCAATCACTCATTATGTTGATCTGATCATGGGCTACAGTTTTTGCTGGGATCCACTGTAGTTTCTTCCAGGAGTTAAGGAAGGACCTGGACAAACAGTGATGGCCAATCTCAAAGATGCTCTCAGCCAGTGAAGCAGTTAAGATATAAGCTGATCACTGCCCGTGGGTCTATAACCAGGACATCTGTGGTCAGGATGTGGATTCCACTTTGCAGACTTGTTTGACAGGCAGGTCTCAATCCACAGTTCTGAAAATCAAATGGCCAAAGTTAGGTAGAAAAGTGATGCTAAGAGTGGAAGGGGACCAGAGTTGACAGAAAGAGACTGGATTTGGTTCCATGCGCTCCACGTGTGTGTGCGTTGAAATATCACATGGCATCACATGCATACATATAAAATTAAAACATACTAATAAAAAGTAATTTTAGAAGGCAAAGCCATTCCAAGCCTTTCATGCACACAATAGATTCTTCTGAGCAAGTTTATTGGTAAGCATTTAATGTTATTGCTCTTTTAACACTGAACTTTTTCACTATAACAATAGGGATCCTTTTGCTTGGAGCTTTGAAGTATTCAGCTACTGAAACAAAAACACTTTCAGGTAACTTGTCAAATGATTTCTGCATTGGTGTCAAAATTACATCTAAACTAAAGTCTAAGAAAGCAACTGAATGTACTCACTAGACATAGTGACCAATAAATGTGTAATTTACACCCTAAATTATTCCACAAATATTTTATGTCTATGTATGAGCGCCATGTGTGTGCATATTCATACATGTGTGCACATAAACATGCAGGTGGACAAGCACGTGTGTGCACACATGGAGACCAGAGGCTGAGGTCAGGTGTCCTCCTCAGTCCTTTCCACCTGAGTTTGGAGTATGTGTGGTATGGTGGGTGTGCACAGGCATGTGGAGGCCAGAGTGACCATCAGGTGTCTTCTTCTGTGTTGAATCTCTCACTGATCTGGAACTGCCAGTTTTTTCAGTCAGACTATCTGACCAGCAGGTCCTTGCAATTCTCCTGTATCTGACCCCCTCTCCTGGGTTATAAGTATGTGTGGCCATGTCCAGTTTAACATGGGTCCCAGGACTCAAACTCAGGCTCTTCTGCTAGTGAAACAATCTTTCCAGGCCCTCCAACTTATTTTTTTGAGACAGAATATCTCCCTGAACCAAGAGCTAGCAAGCAAGCCCCAGAGATCCTGCTGTCTCTGCCTCCCAGCAGGGAGATCAAAGACACACACTACCATGCCCAGCATATTATATGGCTATGGAGGGTCCAAACTCAGGTCATTTGCTTGTATGGCAAGCCGTCTACCTAGTAAGCCATCTCCCCAAGCCCCACAGACATTTTTATTTTACAATTGTAATTAATAATAGTTGGTTTCAGCACAGTATCTATCCCCACACAGAGTTACATGGTTTCTGAGATGAAAGCTATATATGTTTGGTGTTTGTTAAGGGAACTTAGATACTGAAAGACACAAACTACGGGACACATCTGACAAATATCAAGTCCCAGTAGGAACTCTAAGAGTAGCAACATTCTCAGTATTGGAGAGGACATCTTGTTTTGACATACATCCCCACACATATCAAGCCATCGGCCAGGTTTCTTAAACTAGAATGATGAAATCCTAATAGGTGTGAGATATTAACAGGTACTAAGATATCAAGAGATTAATAAGCTTTCTGCCATAAGAAGGATTAATGATCAACCAAGTGTGGAAAATAGTGGATTAAACCAAGACAAATAAGGCAGGGTCTGCTCTGATTTTTTGTTTTTGCTACTGGTTTTCAATTTGCTTTTTTCCATATTTATTGTCAATAATTAGATACATTCCATGCCTGTCCGCACCCTGCTGGAGGCCCTCCTACGTGGGCTTGCATGGGATAGGGGTTATGGCTAATAGGAGAGGTAACCAGGTTTTTTCTCTCCCCCACTATGGCTCTTACAATCTTTCCACTCCTCTTCCTCTCAGATTCCTGAGTCATGAGTCATGGTAGGTGAGTTTTAGGTCTGCTTTACTGCAGAGGTCCTAAGAGTCTCTGGATTTCTGCTTTGGATTGTGTTGGGTATCCTCAATGTCTGTCTCCATTATCCTTTCCCAGGTTATCTGATTTTCGGTGGAGGTAGGTCTCTTGCTCCTCTCACCACTTCCTCAAAGGTTTCATTTGGTCTCTATATCACAAGTTAGGGGTGGTTCATCTCCTGCCTAGGTGACAGGCAACATCTCCAGTCCTGTTGGTGGGATTGGGTTGTTCATGGTTCTCACTGGCTTCTGAAACATACAAACAGAATCTCCAATGGAGAGTGAGATAGGTTAAATGACACAAACTTTGTTAATTTGTCAAGGTTCTAATGGGTGTAGCCTCTCTGTAGCTCTCTGGTTAATGGGAATTTCCCCTTGGAGCCTGGGTTCTTGGTCTCCATAAGAATTTGCCCAGGTCCAATTAATGGTTGCTTACCTCTGAGCAGATCTCTTAGCCAATTAACAAGCCATTGATTACCCACCTAGGTTTAGCACCACTGTTGCATGGATGAGCACTTCTTGGCTTACTGGTCTCATCCTTGTGCCTAGGATGGATATTCAAGATGGTCTGAACTTTCAAGATGGATATTCAAGAGCCTCATTTCTGCAACCTTTTAGCAGGGGATAACCACTCAATGCGGAAACTACTTCTGTAGAGGACAATTATCTCTTCAGTGGTTAGGACTACTTTAAGAAGCATCTTGGCTGTGTGGGATTTCTTTCAGCTGTCCATGTTAAGTTGGTCACACTGCTTTGTGTCCTCATAGCTCTCTCAGTGTAACATCACCATAGTTTGATGCAGGTGTCCCCCACAAACAAATAAATGTGTTCTGAGTGATCGATCCTCAGCTGATGGCAGTTCAGGAATTAGAACCTCGCTGGGGCTGTGTTGTTGGGGTGGGTTTATGGGGTTATAAACCAGCTTCCCCTTGCCAGTGTTTGGCACACCTTCCTGCCAATGTTTGCAGTGCTGTGGCGGAGGTGATGTCCACCCCTCTGCTCATGCCATCATTTTCCCTGCCAGGATGGAGTCTCCCCTCGAGTCTGTAAACCAAAATAAACCCATTCCTCCACAAGCCGCTTTTATTTGGATTTTTATTCACAGCAACTAGAATGTTGACTACAACAAATACTATGAAGCTTGTATGATATATTATGCATCAGTTACTCTAGTCATGTCTGTGACCAAATATCTGACAGGAAGCAGCTTAAGAAAGGAAAGATTTTCTGCTGGTATCCCATCATGGCAGAGAAGGCGTAGTGGCAGAAGCAGAGGACTGGCTGGTCACAAATCATCCAGACAGGAAGAGAGAACAAACAGGGAGACTAGGCTATAAAACCTCAAACGTCTGCCCCCATTCACCCACTTTCCAGCAAGGCTCCACCTTCTACAAATTCCACAATTTTCCCAAACAGCGCCACCAGCTGACGACCAAGTTCAAACACATGAACCTGTGGGAGACATTTTACATTCAAACCATACCTTGTATATTTTCATACCCAAATTTACAGATACGTGCTTCTCTGTCTCCCTTGCCAGAGGGATCTCCTTCAACATACAAATTATGCACCATTCATCCCGTGTAGCCTCAGTGCACGGCACATGATCTTCCATCGATCTTAGTGGAAACTGTAAACAGATGAATGAATTGTACTGGGGAAAAAACCCATTTGACTGACATTTCAGGTACCAGAGTTTCCATTTGGGTAGCCTTATATGGCGAATAGTGACCAGTTCATTTCACCAAGTTGCCTTCTATGACTCACACACAGGTTCCCTGAAATAGTCTTGGCCAGGTTTTGTGTGGCATGTGACATCCCTGTGGTGGTACTGGAGGCCTGCTGTGGCCTGGCGCTAGTTCTCCTAAAACTCCACTTTCCGCTGCTTTCTTGAACACACCCTTCATCTCAGCCACACAGCGCAACTTCCCTGTCCCTGAGTCCCGTGTCTCATTCTCTCCATCCTCGGTCTAGGCATTGCACAATGCACTCAGGTTACAAAGATGAACAGGACATGCTTGTTGCTCTCATGAAGGTCACAATGGCCACGTAAATAGATGCACTCCACACGGTGCAGGACGTGCTATGACCAAGGTAACCATGAGGAATGAGCATCGCAAGGGTGTTGGATAAGACGTTCTGAAGAAGCTACGTAGACAGGATCGTTCATTGAGACCCACTTTGTTACTAGGTGTGTGCAGTTATTAGTCCTGAAAGGCAAAAATTTGGACACCAGTGACTTTCTTCTACTCTTCATTTCCTTTGAGTAAACATGGTCGCTAGGATATCAGGCATCATCCTCCCAGCATCTGACTGGCTGAGTACACCCTAGATTGCTCTACACATCGTAACTGAGACTAGAAGTGAGGGACATAGGAAGCAACTTACCAGGCAACCCAGTGCCTTGTTGGTGGTGGGATCGTAAACCATCAAGCAAGGTGGAAGTCACGGCCACACATAAGCACACCCCAGTGCTGATCTAGTGACAAGTTTAGACAACTGCAGACTTTGGTCTTTTGGACAACAAACCATTTTAGGAGAAATGAAAGAGTTCTGAGTTCTTACCTTCTGGTAAGATCAAGAAAGTTCCAGCTCTAGAGCACACAAAGTGGGGTCAGGGTTTGGGAAGAAAGCTCCATCCCCCCGGCAGACTGCACTACATGAAGAAATTACAGACACCACCAGGGCTCTGAATCAGGGCTCATTTGGAAGGGTAGTTATGTGAAGACAGTTAGGAATATTGCAGTCAACTTATTGTGCTTACATTTTCATTTGAATGTATGCACAACTATCTAAATAAGCAGTAAAGAGCTTTTTCAATCAGTGTAAAATAATAATTCTAAGTTTTAAAGCACTGTGGCCATAGTTTAATTGGTAATATTCTTTTTTCTTAGAGATACACAAAATGATGGCGCATCTAAAATCAGTAGCGTCTGAGATGCTATGAAGCCTGGAGTCTCCTTGTTTATCCAGTTAACCCACAGAATCCTGAGTATAATTGAGTTTTCTCTTTATGCATCGCTTCAGTTGAGTTGAAAGCTTCTCCAATCCATTACCTGTCCACCTGAGCTCTGGAAAATATGTCAGTGTTCTTTGTGTGCTCAGGAAGAGAACAGCAACGTGTAAAGAAAAAAAAAACTTAATATTTCATACTGGCCTATTATCCTCATTTCTGCTCTAGGAATTAGGTGGGGATGACGTCATTGCTCAGCAGGCAGCAGGATTGGTGGGATGGGCTTCACTCTGTGCAACAGATGTGCTCCTGGAGAAGATGGGTTTAATTTAGATTTTTAAATGCAATTGTGTTCCACAGAAAAACAGCTTGCTTAAGACATCTCTCTCTCTCTCTCTCTCTCTCTCTCTCTCTCTCTCTCTCTCTCTCTCTCTCTCTCTCTCACACACACACACACACACATTTCACTGCAGAAAGCTAAAGACAAGGAGAACACAGGTCTCAGAGCCGTGTCTCCTGCCCCTGATTCCCACCCCTGCTGTTTTGAAGGCAATTACCTCTTTAGATTTACAAACCCAGAAAAAATTGCTAACTCTTTCCATGTTTCCTCTTGAACATGGAGCCACACAGTGTTACTAACAAGTATGTAATTCATGTATCTACAAGCCTTTGCTATAGGCTTTTGTGTCAAGAAACAGGAACGTAAAAACCAGATACTCAGCCTCAAGGAGGAATTGCAATTGATGGGATTTTTTAAAAATGAGGAAACAGTCCAGGTTCAAGGAAATGGTGTTCGGTCACAGCAGCCTGAGAGTGTTCACTGGGAGAACTTTCTCCTCCTGTCATTCTGAAAATCTTAATGGGTTTGAATTGATTCACTGAGCCCTGCTATCGAAAGGGGAGGAAAATGTCAAGACCCCATGTTCCCAATCATGCATTTGGGGTCCAGACCAAAATGCACTTCAGTACTTTGAAATTTGAACCTGTTTCTATAGTAAAAAATAATAACTCAGTTGACCAGTCTTTCCACGCACCTGTCGGGTTCCCCGTTGCACCCCAGGTCCTCCTACGGGAATGCAGACGACTGAACCTGCATGGTTCTTGTTCACAAAAAGCTGGCTTTGTAGACGTGGAGCTCAGCCTCAGACTAAGGATAAGGGAGAGTCACCTTGTAGCTGTGCTAATCCAATAGTTGCTATGACACCAACATGTCTGACACTATCATGCCCCTGTGTACAAACCCCTTTATAGTAGAGGGGAGATGGAGACAAGAGACAGAGGAATATGTTCAGAACAGAACAGCAGGAAGGGTGCATCAGTCTCTCAATAGCCATGAAGATCCCTTTAGAATGGCTCACCATGCTAAGAACAGCCCTCCATGCTTAGGAGAGCCCACCACGCTTAGGAGAGCCCACCACACTTAGGAGAACCCACCACACTTAGGAGAGCCCACCACGCTTAGGAGAGCCCACCACGCTTAGGAGAACCCACCACACTTAGGAGAGCCCACCACGCTTAGGAGATCCCACCACACTTAGGAGAGCCCACCCCTCTGCAGGGTGAGGTACTGCCTTCCTGAGAACTCAGACCAAATCTGTGGGAAACACAAATATCATTGCCAAGGATGGAACGGAGGCCATGTCTGTCTTCACATCATGAGCCCCAGTTCCAGGCTGGAAGAGGGCTCCCTTTCTGAGCATCCCTACATACAACTACAAGAACCCCCTTCTTTCCTTTGTCAGGCTTTCATCTACATAACATAAGGACCACACTGCAAGGAGAAAAGTGTGGCCTTAAGTACAGGACAAACGCCAGTGATTTAAAAAAGCAGAGACAGATGTACAGGAAAAGGGGGGTAGAAATCTGAGTATCAAAACCCTGATACTTGTCCACCTGTCTCATTGCAAGACATGAATCCACACTTCCCATGTGCTGGGACAGGGACACAGCAGCCTGAGAGTGTTCACTGGGAGAACTTTCTCCTCCTGTCATTCTGAAAATCTGAAAGGCTATCCAACCCAAGTCTTATCCCCTGTCTTTCCAGGTACAACCTTGTGGATGAGTCCCCATTCCCCAAAATCCACAGTCACATGACATCATACTGAGGAAACCTAGAGAAATACATTGTTCAAGCTCATGTTTCAGAGTGGCCTGGTCCAGCTGAGAGAGCTAAACTCTGAGCTGCCTCTGAAGCACACATCTCTAATCCAGAGAGAGGACAGTCCATGTTACTGCTGCAGAGTGAAAAATGAAAGACCCTCCCTGGCCTCTCTCTCTTCCACATTGCCCAGGGAGCATGTCAAAGATGTAAGGCCAAGTGTTGTAATCAGTTCCTTGGTCTGAGGCCAAATAACATTCCTAACACATTGGAGTTTTCCAACGGAGAATTACTTACTCATGAAGTTATTTGGACCTAAACACTGTACGAGCTTTCTTAGTTCCTTACCTCTCTTAATAATCTATCATTGGAATTATACATTTGATTTCCAATTATAAGCTAAGACTTAGCTCCAGGGTCCAGGTATTGTCTTAGTAAATGCAGAGTTGAGCCCAAAACAAAGCCCATAAAGAAGGCATCTAAAATTCCCTTGGCACCGCCATGCAGTTAGAGTCTTATTTAAAAACAACTATTCATTGTAATGGCTGTTCAAGTTTATGTTCATAAAAAATGTGTTTTAAATAAGCCACAAAGTTTCATATACAATTAATTCTCTTCACAAAGAAACTGTGTTTCATACCAGAATGGTCGTGCTGGTCTCCAGGACCATGGAGCCTGTTCCTTTCAAGTTGGAGTTGCCTTTTTAACACTGTAATTAAGCTTGGGGAAAAATCATAAAGCAAACCAAATAAATCCTGCCCTTCATACAATTAGGTATGGTATGTGGCGAGGAAAAAAAAGATCTAGGCTTTGTTCATCTTAAAATACACTTGGCAGCCACTTCACTTAATAAGCTCCTTTCTCTTTCTGAGAACAAGAAAGTCACGAAGTCCAAGCAATCAAGGAGGGACGCCGGCAGTTCAGAGGAAGTGACAGCAGAGACCTGCACTCAAGAACTCAAAACACTCTTCGGATCTGGCTAACCCATGATGGAGGACTGTCTTGTCATGAAGTGTATCTTTCTGGGTCTAATTTTCTTGATTGATTTCACCTTTGGTAGAACCCAATTTCTACCTGATGGAGAAAAGTCCAACAGGAAGTGGGCACAAATCCTTGTTTCCTGGACTTCCCTGAGCACCAGTGCCTGCTCACATCTGCTTTTACCCACCACACTGGACGTGCCAAACGCCACCGCAATGTCCACGTGCCACAAACTGCCTTTGCACATGCATTGACTGGTCTCCATCACAAGAAAGATGCTCCATGTCTCCTCCCCTCCTGTGCTCTCAGGTCTAGAAGCATTGCTTGGGAGGGCCTTGGAAAGTGGGCTGCCCTCTGGAATCTACCCACTCAGCTGGCTGTCACAGCTGGCAACCAGCACTTCTACCCTGAATGGTCCAAAGCTGCCCCCATGCCACCATCTCCAAGTTCTCTCTCGACTCACAACAGCACATGATTGGAGTGCGTATTCTTTTTTAAAAAAATATTTTACTTATTCATTTTCAAGCAGAGAGAGAGAGAGAGAGAGAGAGAGAGAGAGAGAGAGAGAGAGAGAGAGAGAGAGAGAGAGAACCAGGGCCACCACCTCATGGGTCTGTCATATGTGGGTCCTGGGGAATTGAACCCAGGCCTCAGGCACTGGAGGCAAGTGCCTTAACCGCTGAGCCATCTCTCTAGCCCTGGAGTGCATATTCTAAAACGCTCATTTCTAGCTTTGTGATCTTCATATTTACTCTGTTGGCCAAAGTGTGGGAGACTGTTACATTGATGTTCAAGAACACGGATATCACTCTTTTGGTACATACACATATGTGTTGGTATACATACATATGTAGATGAATGTTCATATGTATGTGGACACAAGTGTATGGGTGTGTGTGTGTGTGTGTGTGTGTGTGTGTGTGTGTGTGTGTGTGTGTGAAGGCCAGAGAACAACCTCAGGTGTTATCCTTAAGAATGGAATGGCATCCAACTCTTTTTGAGACAGGTTCTTTCATTGGTACCATCCACTTCTTGAGCAAGTTCTCTCTCATTGGCTTGGAGCTCACCAATTAAGCTAGACTGGCCAACCAGCATGCTCGGGGATTCTCCTCTTACCATCTCTCTAGTTCTGGAAATAGCACTACAGTCTGCCAACCCAGCATGGTACATGGGTTCTAGAGACTGAACTCTGAACTCAGATCCTCATGCTTACAGGGTATATTCTCAGCCCCATATCTCACCACCTTCCTTCTTACAGAGGATATGACAAACAGGACTACTTGCTAACCTCTGCAAATAATCTTCCTTTTTGCCTTTGTGACTCTGTCCCTTCTACCTGTGTAATGGTTAAATTTTGTTGTCAACTTGACCTTTTTGGTAATCTTGGGTGGGTTTCTGAGGATGTTTACAGGAAGGCAGCCCCTCAGTAGGGGGCAGGATGTAAGGAAGCTCAAAGAAGCTAGAAGTAAACAACATCCTTTCCTGTGTGGGCAGTGAAGGAAAAAATTCTAGAGAATCAGGAAGCCACTAAGTCTGGGATAGGGTTGCCCCTGCCTTAAGGCTATATAAATAGGAGGAAATTTCTCTCCCTTTGCCCCCTGCCCGTTTTGCTTTTGTGTGTGTGTGTGTGTGTGTGTGTGTGTGTGTGTGTGTGTGTGTGTGTGTGTG